>JAABOM020000103.1:25244705-25260894 GCA_011800125.2 Solanum clarkiae | reverse complement strand
ACTTTTATAGGGGTGGGGTGGGTGGGGGTGGGGTATCTCTCTAGATTGGATAAAAAATAATGTACTACGTATATTATATGTATATTTCATAATAATAAGTATATATTTTTGAATAATACTTCCATTCTTTTGTGGGGCACCATGTCTTGGCCTTGTTAGACATGGTATAAGGGTGAAGGTGATTTCCATTTACTTTAATTTCTCTATTTATTTGTCTTTTTTTTTTTTTGGGTGGTAGTTGATTTAGAGTGAAAAATAAATTTTATCTAAGATTCTAGTTTGCTATTACATGTTTCTTTATAAAACTATGGTTAATATTAAGGTATAAAAACATTTTCTTTCGGTGCATAAAGTATTTTATATTTATTTAGAGTTTCGAATAGAATTGCAACTCAAGGTGTAAAAGTGACCTTAATATAATTACCAATGATTGATTTTCTGGCTCAAACTAAAGATTTATAAACAATAATGAAGCTAGAATATATGTATTATATAAATGTCATTTAAAATAAAACGAACATACAAAAGAAATAAAGAGGATTAAAAATTCATAATATGTAGATAAAGAATAATAATATTGATCATCTATTTACCTTTTCCTCAACGGACCATAAAAACAACCAATTCAACCAACAATGGACGAATAAATCAATCAAAGATGTTAGAACGGGAGGAAGAATATTTATTTTTACAGTTATTGTACAATGACTTTGCATTTTTATTTCGATCTTATATATATAGTACAATTTTTCAAAAACATGATACAAATAAAACTCTCTTTCACCATCCTATCTCCACCAAACAACAAACATCAAACATACCCAATGAAATTCCATAAAGTAGAGTCTGACGGATGTGGACTATGCACAAATCACCATTACCTCATGGAGATAGAGAGGCTGTTTCCGACAGACCTTCAACTCAAACCCTCTTAGCTCCAACTATCAACTACAACAACAACAACATAACCAGTGAAATCCACAAGTGGGATATGAGAAGGGTAGAGTGTGCACGAACCTTACCACTAGAGATATATAGAAAGACTGATTCTGAGAGATCTTCGACTCAAATATATCTACCTCAAAAGAAGACTGTACTATATATAAATAACTCTACTGTTGATCCAAGACGGTACTATTTTGAGTCAAGATATAGTAGAGATAAGTGAGTTTTGTAATAGAGCATCTAAAGCATAAGATGTGAGAAACACAAGTACCCTACACACCCAACCTTGGCCAAAAAAATGCCACGCCTATGCACTTAATCCAAAACCCACCCATGCTCTTTGGCTGGTTGGCCAAGACTCATCAATCACCACCCATTGCCGACATTGACACTTTTTATTTCCTTTTCCACAATTATTTTCCTCTCTTTATATCTTGGATTCAAAAACATGTTCTTTCTTTTCATAGCTCATATATATTCATTTCTCATTATCTCCATATATTAAAATTAAAAAAATAAATAAAATTATAAGCTAGCTAGATCTCACTACCCATAATTGTTGGAGTAAAAGTGATGGATCATGTTTCTTGATCTACCAACATCCATCCATTAATATTTGAATATATTTACAAATTTATTTGGTGTTATATATCTTTAATGCAACTATAATAATAATTTGTGGATGCCCCATGCTTTATATAGCAGGGATCACATTCTATATGCACATGTTTTGCCCTCTATTTCATTAATGGCAACTTAGGACTTGAATCACATGAGGGGATTGCGATGTGACAATAAAAGGTCCATTCAAGATTTAAGTTTTATATACTCATCTATAACAAAATAAGAAGTTAAGAGATGAAGAAGTCTAGGTGACTCAATTTATAGTACTATATATACATGAAAGAGGTAGATAATGTGTATTTTTAGAGAAAGAAATTCGAATAAACCTCTTGCGCCCGCGCAATAGTGATTAATTAAAGTGAAGGCAATAAAAGAACATGGGAATTAAAAAAGAAATTTGAATGGACCTCTTGTGTCTCTAACTGTAGCGCAATAGTGATTAATTAAAGTGGAGGCAATAAGAGAAACATGGGAATAAAAAAAGAAATTAGAACAAATCTCTTGCGCCCCCAACTGTAGCGTGATAGTGATTAATTAAAGTGGTGGCAATAAGAGAATATAAAAATTAAAAAGAAATTTGAATGAACCTCTTGCTCACCCAGCTATAGTACGACAGTGATTAATTAAAGTGGAGACAATAAGAGAACATGGGAATAAGAAAGAAATCCAAATCAACCTCTTACTCCTCGAACTATAGCGCGATAATGATTAATTAAAGTAGAGGTAATAAGAGAACATGGGAATAAGTTTGAAGATTTCTTTAACAAAGTGGACAAAATAAATGGGCAAAGTGGCACCCTAATGAAGATGCAACAATGACAACACAATGGGCATTTGCACCAAATAACACCCCACTAGCTAACTAAGGGGTGAGCCCCTTTCCAATTCTTGCTCCTTCTATTCCCTATTTTAATTTGTTCTTTCTTTATCATGTTTTGGCCTGTTTTGTTGTTGTGATGAGTTTTCAATAAGCTAAGAAGATGATTTGTATATTGTTTTTTTCTTTAATTTGTTGTTTCTTCATGATGATTTGGCCTTTATTATTTTTTTTTTTAATTTTTGAGTTTTTAATTAACTAATTCTCCTCATGCTTTTTGACAAGGATAATTAAAATTTAAATGCTAGAAACAATTAGTCCTCACTTTATGCCTTTGGATATTGCATAATTCCTTTATGACTTTTCCCTTTAGGTCCCTTTGCTTTTTATCATTATAAGAAGAAAAAAAAACACTCTTTTTCCATAATATTTTGATAGATTTGCTTGGTCCTTGCCATTATTACTTTGAAATAGGAAGTGAAATTGTGAAAGCGAAGCAAGTATAGAGTAACAATCCATGATTTCCTTTTTTCAAATTTATATTTAGCAACAATAATAACTTATCCAGTGAAATCTAACAAGTGAGATCTAGGGAGGATAAAATGTACGCAGACCTTATCACTACCTTATAGAGATAGAGAGGCTGTTCTCGGAAGACCCTCAATGCAAATATGTTAGCCCCAAAAACAGAAAATACTAGACACCAGATTTACATTTAAATTAGGAAGAATTGCATTGTGGTCATTTTTCAATCACTATCTAGCAAAACTTGTACTCAAAATACTTTGAAAATATAAATGTGTCAAATTTCAACCAAAAGGTGGAAAAAAGAGTTACTCATAAATGAGTCATTTTCTATCTTCTGTTCCTTTTATTGATGCATTACCTAATTTTTCTATGGTCACAAAATAATAATTGCTTCTCAACTCCAAAATTTCCTCAAGTTCAATTCATGACATCATCATATCCAATAAAAATAAGTTAATAACAATAACAACAAATATTTTCCATATATACTGGCATATAAATCATGATAAATCTAAAAATATTACTCCTAAAAAAGGATTAGTTGCAAAATTAAAATACTAGCAAGACTAAAAACTTAAACGCATACATGAATAATTTTATTTTGAGATTACGCAGAGGGGTAGAGGTGGACTGAAAAAGTATTAGAGGAGATGATCGATTAGACAACAGTTTTATTTCACCGAGGACATGATCTTAAGTAGTAGAAAGGAATAGAGGTCATGTATTAGAGTAAAAGACTAGTAGGCTAGTAGGGTAGGATGTTGTCTTACCTTGTGATATAGTAGAATTGTAGGACTAGTCGTGTCATTATATATTTTGTTGTTATTGGTCATCACTTATTTTGCTACTAGTATTGTATTTATGAGTTTTCAATTGCTTTCTACTATAGCCGTTTTTGTATCTAGTATTTTCTATTTTTAACGCTGGTATATTTGAGTTGAGAGTCTTCCGGAAACAATATCTCTATCTCTATAAGGTAATGGTAAAGTCTGCGTATATTTTACTCTTATCGGACTCCACTTATAAAATTTCACTAAGTATGTTCTTATTGTTATTTATAAATGGTGTATACACTTAATCATAAATTTGTAGTTTTATATAAATAGATACATATTCTAAGATTAGTTCCTGGAAACTTCATTACAAATAACAAGTAGTTTTTTTTTTCTTGTGTTTTGTGGGCTATGACTCATCTCTTGAAATTGTCATAAAAAGAAGTATTCAACTTGTCAAAACACAATTACCCACTTTCTATTTATACATATGTTGCCATGATTAATTCTTGAATATGAAGGTTATTTTTCTAAAATTGAAACATGATCTACATACTAATTAAAGTGATAGTCTAAGTAAAGATAAAAACAAAAAAATTACAAACAACAACAATAACATATCTGATGAATTTCCACAAGTAAAGTCTGAGGAGGGTAACATGTACGCAAATTTTATTGCTATCTCACAGAGACAGAGAGACTGTTTTCGAGAAACTAAAAAAAAAATTATAAAGATGTCCTCAATTATGATACGTAACATATATCCATACTATCTTTATCTTTTAGAATTCAACCAAATAAATTACTATACATTTAAAATTTTTTAACTTTTTATCTTATCTACTGGTGTATAAATTGAATTGTTGTATATAATGTCATAATTATTTTTTGGTCCACCAAATTTTTTTAGGTCATCATTAGATTAATGTAGATTTTTGATTAATTGAAATCCAAAAAGATGATTTAAATTGGTTACAAAATAAAAGGAGGAAAAAGATGTAAAG
The DNA here is from genome assembly GCA_011800125.2 of Solanum clarkiae. Classification (NCBI taxonomy): domain Eukaryota; kingdom Viridiplantae; phylum Streptophyta; class Magnoliopsida; order Solanales; family Solanaceae; genus Solanum; species Solanum clarkiae. Next base: position 25,256,203 of record JAABOM020000103.1, on the reverse strand, counting down.
GAAATGCACAAAAGAACCTTCGCTTAATGCCCTTTTAAGTGGCATGACCAATATATTTATTTTATTATGTATTCTTTGCGCATACTAACAATATATCAAGTAAAATTTTATAAATGAAGTATACGGACGATAAAATAGCGCAAATTTTATCACTACTTCATAGAGATAGAAAAATTATTTCCGAAAGGCTCTCAACTCAAATATCTCAGCCTAAAAACAAAAAAATATCTGACATATATCCCAAAATATCTAACTTAAGAAAAACAAAAATGAAAAAATTAGTTCTCAAGAGCAAGTAGTAGTAATAACTAATAGCACTTCTTTTATGTAATTTTGTTAATTAACATTACTCCCCTCGACTTCATTTTATGTAGTATTATTTTTCTTTTTAATCCGTCCCAAAAAATAATAACTTAATAGAATTAGAAACAATTTAATTTTAAAATTTTTCCTTTATCCTTAAATAAATATTTATGTATGATTTTAAACCACAAGTTTTAAAATCTTTTTTTCCTTAAACATCATGCCAAATTAAACAGTACCATATATATTTATTAAAGATTTATGAAAAGACAATTTTTTACAATTTTATCCTTGGAATTCCTTCTTGTGTGAAATGCAATTCTACATAACCAATTATATGAGATTTGTTATGTAAAAACATACGTAAATGTCTACTTGTTCAAATTTATGATAGTTTAAAATTTTACACATGCATATTCAAAATTAAAAGACATAAATATCATATGAAACCAACTTAAAAATTATGTCCATATCTCTTTTAAATAACGATATCCAAATAAAACATCGTTAAATCTTTTAGATTAATTTAAAAATAAAAAATAAAAAACACAACGTGTTCATCAGTGAGTGGCCCAAATCGTACGACAACTGCACCCCTACAACTATCGAATGGGAATACAAACACATCTTCACGTCCCTACTACCCCCCCACCCCGCCTTCCATCCTCACAGTAATTTCCTCCAAAACTCATACCCTTTTCTGTCATTTCACCTCTCCACCTCCTATATAACCCAACCGCCCGTTTTCCGTTTTCTCTCCGCTTTCTCAAATCTCACCTTTCTTTCCTTTCCTTTCCTACTGTATTTTATTCTTACTCAGAAATCCAAATATGGGTTTTCCGGTGGGATATACCGATTTGTTCCTACCCAAATTGCTAGTCCACGTACTCACCCTTCTCGGTTTCATCAGAAAGTTCATTTGCACCGTTTGCACCGTTTTCGGTCTAGGTGATTTCCTCGAACCCGAAATGTCGTTCCCGACCCGACCCGAAACACACTCAGAGCTCCACTCGGTGTCGGCAGCGTTGATCCGGGAGCTACTCCCGGTGGTGAAGTTCTCCGAGCTGGTTGACCCGCCGGAGAGCTGCGCAGTTTGCTTATACGAGTTTGACGGGGAAGATGAGATCCGAAGGCTGACAAATTGCCGGCATATTTTCCACCGGAGCTGTTTGGACCGGTGGATGGATCATGATCAGAAAACTTGTCCACTTTGCCGGACGCCGTTTATTCCTGATGATATGCAAGAGAGTTTTAATGAGAGATTATGGTTGGCTTCCGGCATTTCTGATTTTTACGGCGAGTATTCTCCGGTCGCCGCCGGTTTGTAGCATTTTTTTTTTTTGTGATTTGGATTTTATAGTGTAAAATGTATATATACTGTTACAAGATTAAAAAGAAAAAAAGGGGGAAATGATGATGGAGGAAATGTGAAAATGTTGTTGTATAGTTTCTACAATTTTGAGAATATGGAATTAAAGATAAATATTTTTAATATTTGTATATTTTGAATTGAATGTTCATCCTATCATATTGACGTTCGATTAAATTCATATTCATATATTATCGAACTCATTTTTGGGGCATACTCCAATAAAATCGTTTTTATTTCAAAAATTATTTTCCATTCAACGTGAAAAAATCTCAATATTGTTTAGTGTACTCTAGTGTCTCACAATTTGGTCAATAGTATCAAAATTTAAAATCAAAAAGAGACAAACCTATTCAACATTACTTTATCAAATTTTGAATAAATACAAATATACAATATAATGTCACAATTTTAACTTGTTTGGAATTGAATTTGTAAAACTATATCTTAAATATTCCTAAATTAGGATTAATGAGATTTGATCTCTCTATTTTCATAAAATAATGATAAAATCTGCGTACATTTTTCATTCCCAAATTCCAAATTTTACTTATTGGATTTTCACTGGTATCTTATTGTTTGATTGAACAATCCCAGTTACAATTTGTATATGAAATTAAGATGAATGATATTTAATCACTTAAGCAGAAAAAAATCAAATCAAACTTTGTTCAAATTATAAGATTTTCTTTTAAAAAATTATTTTTTTTTTAAAAAAGTTGAATAATAGTAAAGAGATAATAAATATAAAGACATGAGGAGCTTGTGGTGTGGAATACTGTTGGCCATCAGTGCTTGTACCTTGCCGGTTTAACCGGATCTTGTCATCCACTTCAATAGTGTAATTCTTTTTTTTAAAAAAAAAAAAAAACTAATGATTAATTTCTTGAATTTATTTTTCCCCTCAATCGGAAATCTATAATTAAGAATAGAGAAATTGTATTTATTTTATTTCTAATGCAGGAGTAAGTTATTTCGTTTAAAAGAATATGTTTACTAAACCTTCGAGACATAATTAATAGACAATTTATATCAAGAAAACTACTTAATATACACAAATATTTTATTTATTATTCAAATAATATAATTTTTAAATAACAATCACTCCACTGCCTACCTGAATCAAGTACTTCCAACTAAAACATATACTTATATGTAAAAATTTAACATAGTTAAAGGATGTTATTAACGATAATTATTTCACTGTTTATCTGAATTAAGTACTTTTGATTAAAATATATATATATATATGTGTGTGTGAAAATTTGACAATCCTAGTAAAAACATGTTCATATAAGTTAGAGCTATCAATCTCTTCATGTCTTTTTAATTTGATGGAACTTGGGTTTGGTGCTTTGTGTCAGCATGGAAGAATAGAACCTAGGTCTTAGGTCTTAGAATATAATTAGGGTTTTGAGATAAGAGTACCTAGCTAATATTCCATGGCCCCTACCAACATACACACACAAAAAGGACCTATATCTATCCTAGCTAATAAGTTCTAGATTGGCAACTTTACAACAATAACAACATTACTCCAGTGCTTCAAACGCTCTCGCTCATTGCGGGGTAAGGAGAGGTCGGATGTACGCGGCCTGACCCCTATGTTTAAAAACATAGTGCAAGTGTTTCCGGATGACTCATAATGAGCGTCGAAAGTTACATTGACTAACTGCCACTTCACAATTGAAAGAAGCGCAGACAGTTTAAAAAGTCATTTTACTTTATTTGATCATACCCCAAAGCTAAAAAATAGTGAATCTTTGGCTCCATCCGAGATTGATTGATTCGATTAATTTGAACCTTCGGTGAACTAATAGGATTCAATTATATACAGGGTAAAAATTAAAGTCTTCCCTAGTGGCTCCGGTAGCTTTTAGGATACATATTTCGCATAATTTAATAATTCTGATTCAAATTATAAATATGTATTGAGAAATTCATCAAAGACATATATAAATATCAAAATTCTTGTTTATAGTCGTTGATCAATGACCAAAAAAACTATTTAAAAGAAAATCAGTCATCAAACTGATGCATTAATGGACCAAAACCCTAGCTTGCATCTAGTTGGTCTACCTAGTGTATGTGGGACCTTATTCAGTCCGGCCCCCTCCACCGGGCTGTTCCATTTCGATGATAAGTTAGACATGAACTGACTTATTCCACTTGACATGTTTTAAATTCAAATATGAATAATAAGGAATTCTATCTTCTTTTTTATTTAAAACATTCCAACCAAGTAATTTATGCCTCGAATAATTAATATTTAAAAATTAGAAGTATATCTTCTCTTAAATACACATTCATTTGATCTTACTCATCGTGGATCAACAAGCTACACTAATTATATACGGGGATAAGGTAAAGTCATCCCTAATGGTTAAGGTAGCCCTTAAGATACATATTTGGCAAAATCTTAAAATTTTGATTCAAATTATAGATATGTATTGAAACATTCATCAAATATATACATAAATATCGAAATTCTTGTTTATAATTGTTGACCAACGATTAAAAAAGAATATTTAAAAGAAAATCAATTATCTAATCGATGAATTAATGTACCCAAACCTGAGCTTGCACCTAGTTGGTCTACCTAGTGTAGGACCTCATTCATTCCGGCCCCTTCCATTGAGTTACTCTATTTTGAGGATTAGTTGGACATGAACTGACCCATCTCACTTGACATGTTGTAGATTCAAATCTGAATAATAAGGAACTCTATCTTCATTTATATCTGCAACATTCTAACCAAATAATTTATGTCTCGAATAATTATATTAATACTTAAAATTAGAAGTATATCTTCACTTTAATACACATGCATTCGTTTTACTCATTATAAATCATCAAGGTACACTAATTAAACATGCACGATCCTCCTGATAATAGAGTGAAAGAATTTCAATTATCCCCGTGTTACAACTCTCTAGTGATAGACTATACACACATCTCAATCAATGGGAATGAATCTTTTATGCCCCAAATTTTATTTTTTAAGAAAAACAAGTGTCAAAATTAAAGTAGCACAATCAACCTCCTCTAGGCTGGGCCTAATTGTTTTTGGTAAAATTTTGCCATTTGTAGTGTTGGCCTTAAATCTTGATGTTTGTGCCCATTTCTTGTATGTTTGTTTGTTTGTCCCTTCATATTCATTTAATAGACAACTTTGTTACTGTCTCTCTAATTATTGAGGTTGTTTATTATGTGTATGGCTGTTTAATAATATTCCCTTATCTTCTTTTGCTATGATGGGAAAGCTGTCGTGTACCAAAATTGAAAATCAAGAAAATTATTTTTAACAAAAATTATAGCTAATTTATACAGCTCTCATACTTGGTTAATTTGAATTAGTCCAACAAATAGAAATGCACAAGAAATAAATTGATGAAAAGTAGTTATAAATCTTAGCTTAATATATTGTAGTTCCATAGAGATAATACTTATATGGGAAATCAAACTAGGGTTTACATGCATTAGCAAAAGGAATGAGCTATAACGAATGAAAAGTGAAAACAGATTATCTAACTACTTAACGTATATTTTATCAAGGAATATCAAAATATACATGCAAGTCACCTACTTGGGACTATAATTTTGAAGATGGCAAGTATTTGTTGGAAGCCAATGAAAGAATGATCATATAATATGGAGAGTGGTGAGTAAATATGAAGATTTTTTGGCGAATGAAGGTCAAAAGCATACGCGCAAAAAAAGAATTTATAACTTATGCACTAAAAGAAATATATCTAGTTTCTTCTATTACTATATTTTCACATCAAATAGAAGCGATAGTACAGATATTGACCTAATCAAGCTAGTACGGAGCATCTCAACTCCAATATTGATAGATGACTGTGGGAAATTAATTGTAAGAATTTCATCCCGTCAATTTTTCAATGTACCCAAAAAAGTTATAAATTCTCAGCTTGATAAAGAAAATCAGTAAGTTGGACTCGAATGGAAATTAAAATATATATCTCCATCATTCACCTCTATATATTATGATCAGAGTACTTGGAGTTCGATCTGATAATAATATCGTCTACATAGGAAGTATTACTTTTAAAATTAGACAACGATTATCTATACATAGAGTCGATCTCTCATTCAACCTTAACGATGACTTTAAGGTTGAGCAAAAATTAATATACCTTTCTTTATCAAATCTATTACTATAAATCTTAATTTGTTAAAATCTCAAAATAGGAACTGAATACCAGCTCATTATCCCTAATTTATGACCAACTCAATATGAAATAAAATAGTATATCAGTTGGACTAGAAAATGTATATTATTATTATTACATAGGAATAAAAACTAATACTCCGTACGTTGTGTACGTATTAGAGACGTGGTCGACGCGTAATGAATCTTCTTTGCTTGATCTAATTATGGATTCATTTGGTAAGAGAGTTGCTCGAACGATAAATCCTCTAATTTTTAATTTTAAGATTGTGATATCGAGTAATTGGAGAAGAAAAAAATGCAAATCCCAGTAAAACAAATAATTAATCTCCATAGCACCACATGTCCAATGCTCGACAAATTGCACGTATTCTTTTTTGTGATCTGATTAATGGTCGGGTTCTTTCTTGGATTCTAAGTATAGTGAGAGTTTCAAAAGATGCTGAGTTGGAATCCCATTCTAACTAAGGATTCTTGTAGTTTCGGAGGGTCCAACTATAGGAGAACCAGAAACGGAGGGCTTTCCCCTCGCTATGCCTGACTCTTTGGTCTTAAGAACACTAGTTTTAATAATGAGTCATTGCGCTTCTCTGACTTTGACCACGCAACCTAAGAGAAAATAACTAATCCGTTCCACTTATTGAACGAACTTCTAGGGTCGATCTGTGACCCATAGATGCCAAAGACGTCCTTGGGGTGATCTTGTTTTCATTTTAGTGCATCGGGCTCGCATTTTTTGAGGAAAGCCTTTACGTAACTAGTGTTGTCATGTGACTAGAAGGTCGTGAGTTCAAGCTATTGGAAAGAACATCTAGTAGAACTACAAGATAAGATCACATATAACAAACCCTTATGATCGAGCCCTTAATCGGACCCTACGCATAGCGAGAGTTTTAGTACACTAAAATTTGCTATTTTTCTTATAAATAGTGACGTACTCTTAACTCAATACAAAAGTTTTTATTCATTCTTTATTCAATATGTCAATTTCATAAGAAAAAGCCAACTCCTTTCATTCAAACAAATTAAAGATGAAAAAAAGAACCGTCCACGCTTTATTTTTTAGGTTGTCTTTTGGAAATATTATCAAAAAAGGAAATCATTTTACAACTAACAGACTTAATGTTGCTAAATTAATTTTTTATATTTAGAGAGGTCATTTCTTTGTAGCTTCACGCAACTAAATTAATTTATATTTTATACTTCTCTTATTTTGTCTTTTTATCATCATCTTAAATCTTTTATTTTCTTTATTAAAAATTATGGTTATGAAATACTAGTAGTCAAACATAGAAAGTTATAGGAAGATGTCTAATATTATTAATTTATAATAGCCGTCTTTTATTTCTATTAATTATAATTAATGATAATATCAAATTAAAATGATTTTGTTTTTTTCCTTGTAAAAGTAGATAAAAATATGAAGAAAAAATAAAGAAAAACAACGTCCCACCCTTCGCTTTAGACTATAGTACATTTTTAAAGAATATAAATCCAAAAAAAAAATAAAATTACAACTAACACACAATGATCATGTTGTTAGAGTACTATATCCACCATAAGGCCACGTAATTTCTTTGTAGCTTCATACACTTAATTTCTCAATTCCGTAAGTGATATTGTTAGCTTTGCGCCTAGGGTCATACAGAACACTGACCAGCAGGTAAGGATAATTTACTTACATATCAAGGATCTCTCATGTGTTTTGCCGATATGGAACTTCTATCTAAAGATGGATTTGTTATAGTTTCACTTCTTAAATTATTTAAGTCAACTGATACAACAAGTCGTTCTCTTATTTACGAAACTAAGCTATGAAAAGTAAAATTTTAATTTCTCAGATGATCACTCAACTGATATTTATTATCTCGTTTATTTTTCTTTTTCCAATTGGTTTGCAGTGCAAAGTCAAACATATATAGTCATAGGTCAACAGTCTAGTACAATATTGCAGTGTCATTTTGTCTTTTACTTCTTTTTAAATTTCAGATGAGGGGAATTTAATTTTTTTTTTCCTTACCAATTTTATTTCCTGTTTAAATCAAATTTACAATGATCAATCATTAGTGAATTATTGATTATTAAACAAGCACTGTGCCCATTACGTATTTCTGAATTTAATATAAAAAAACTAATTAAAGAGATAACCTTTTTATTTTAAATATTTCTATTATATGTATGTTTCGGTTCGAAATAAATTCCATCCACACTAACTGAAAAAGATATAAAAAAGGTAAAAAAAATTATTCTAGACCTAAAAATTTATCCTCGATTTGCTTGGGGTATAAAAATATCTTTTCGTTTATTTTTTGGACCACAAATACTTCCAAACTAATGGATGTTCACATGAGTTATTTAAATCAACGATATCACAGTCTAGCATGGTAAAAAAAGGATTAGATTTACTCTTGAAGCTCAGTATCACCCTCCGTTTTGCTTTGGTTAAATATTAGCTATTTTGAATAGTTCGAGGATTTTTTTTTTGCCTTTTACCATTGATTAAAAAGGAAAATATAAACGAATTTAGATTTTGAAAAATTATGCGGATAAATGAATATATACTAATTAATTATCTAACATAGCTATAGTTTGAATTAATTACGGCTCGCGGCAAACATGTAATTGTAATTACAGTTTGAATTCGGTATAACTTGTGCGATTTACACAAATGCCATACAAAATTTGTGAATTGTATAGTTAAGTATACCAGTGTTGCACGAATTATACAAGCATTGCTATAACTATAGTTACGAAGTGTAATTACTCAAATTATAACTAAGAAGCATTATTCACGTATTTTTGAGTGCCTATATGTTCCACTCAAGATTTATAGGTTAAATGGGCCGGGCTCTCCCAAATCCGCACAAATAGACATGGACTAATTCTAAGGATTGAACCTAAGTCACACAGAGACAATTTTATCGTAGCTTCAAGTCTCCCTTCTTACTAAATAGAGCATAGACAGCAAACTAATGATATTATGAATCCACAACCCAAATGAAAATTATCCATTTTTGTTAGCACAACAAATGTATAGTACCCAAACACCAAAAAAGTAACTCAGCTCTAGGATGCATAAATATGTTCTGTTAATCACAAAAAGCCTACTATATATTTTCATGAGACAGGGAAATCTACATAGATATCAGGACAAGCAAAAATAATATGGTTTGTGATCTATATATATAATGGCTAGTTCCATCCGATCGTAGAGACAATTCATTTCGCAACGACATGATAAATCTTCAAAAGAATCACCTCCAGAAACCAGGTGGTTGTTGTGGCGGATAAGGTCCGGGAGGAGGATAAGCTGGGGCTGAAGGTGGTGGATAGATAGGAGCTGCTTGTTGTGCAGCATAAGGTCCGGGAGGACCAGGAGGAGGATAAGCTGAGGCTGAGGGTGGTGGGAAGCCAGGAGCTGGTGCTGGATAACCTTGATGAGGAGGTTGTGGTTGGCCGTAAGGCATCCCATTGGCAGGAGGGTATCCAACAGCTGGCCCATAAGGCTGATCAAGTCGCGACATCTGCTGAACGGGTGGTACTGTCATTGGTGAAGGATCACCAAACTTGCCATCTCTTTTATCCAATTCAATCTTGTGTTGTGTCTGCAATCTCAAACAGGAGTAGTAAATGTTAAATGATAAACTATAACAACTATGCCTTAATCCGAAGCAAGTCAGTATCAATCAAATAATTTGGAGACATAATCAATCATCTCTTGCTTACCTGCATACAAGCACAGACCCTGCAATCGAATTTGCAGCAAATTTAGTACAGTGATGATGAATTGCATACCGGAAGGAATAATACTAACGAAGAATTCATAGAAGCTTACGAATAGTAGACCATGTCCGAGAGGCATGTCAAAATATGAGCACAATCATTAAGTCCATCATCTCCAGTTAGACAAGCCGCAATGCTACATAGACAAGCAAGTGATCCGAGGCATACCATGCACCCCTAGTAGGAAAGAGAACGTGTTTGATCAAATTGCATATACATGAACTAATAAACGAGGATGATTTGGAAAGAAGGAGAGAGAGCTTACAATAATGCAATTATCACATTTCGTTGTTCTTATGTTGAATTGATCTTGCAACAGGAAGCGAGTTGAGCTCACTGAATTTCCAAAGCAACAACAGACCTGGTGGGAAAATCAGTTAATCAGCATTGCAGCAGAATATTGCGTATGTATTGTTATACAAATGAGCTGCAAAATCTTCAAGGCAAATAAAGGATATAAAACTCCACAACAACATCATACCCAGTGGAATCCTACCAGTAGGGTCTGGGGAGGGTAAAATGTACGCAGACCTTACCACTATCTTGTAGAGATAGAGAGGCTATTTCTGGAAAATTCATCCACTTTCACCAAATCTGAAGGTATTAAAGAAGAAGGGGAGCCTTGTATAGCTAGTAAAGTTATTATCCTATGACCGGGAGGTCACGAGCTCGAGCTATGAAACTACCTCTAGCATCAGAAATGCAAGATAAAGTTGCGTATAATAGACCTGTATGGTACTACCCTTCTCCAGACCCCGGTATTCCCTTGAAGAAATAATCACAAATACGCAGCAACTAATTCCCGATTTAAATGAATGAACCAAAAACTTTGCTGACCTCAGTTACAAGGCAAAGTTCAGGGCAATGACTTTCACAACACCTACCACTGCAAGGCATATAACCAGCGCAGCACGTATACCTGTCGCGAACAGAAGTTTGTTCATAAGAAAGGTAGAAACATGATACTGAAGAAAAAGAAAGTATCTTACCTTGTCATATCACCATATAAAGCTCGTTTCCTTAGCACGTATGATGAACATGGTCCACTATAGTCGATGAGATCAGAGAGGAAGTTACATAACTACTAAACGTCATTGCATAATATCAAATACAGATCAGTCAGTAGAATAGTAGGGCAACACCACAAGGGAAATTCTTCAGATTTGATCACAAAACCTCATGAATCTACGTTTCTAATTATCGATATTCATCTGTCAATTCCTTTCTCTTGTTGAAACATATTGCCACATCATTTTAGCTATAAGCTAATGTTGTCTTGTCGTATTACTTTGCTAATCATATCTATTAGAGGATAAATTCGAGTAAAATCATAATCAAGATGCAGGACACAGAGTGATAGTTCTTCAATATCAGCCAGTCTGCTATTATACTAAGTTCCAGTCGAGGTTTCTGTTCTCCAACGTGATACAAAGTTTATTCGTTTTCATTCACATCACATAGAAATACAAATCTGCAATTTGCCGTAAGCAAAGATCTCCGTGCAGTTCACAGGCTAAATATTTTAACACAGATACACACAATTGCCATTAGGCACTTCATCTACAAACAACAGCTACATACTACGCAGACCTTACCACTACCTCATAGAAGTAGAGAGGTTGTTTCTTGGGAACCATTAGTCACTTCATCTATTGGTGCTAAACCAAATTAGGATTCCTCTTTTATTACGAAAGTCCCTCGTTGATATAGAATGGGGTGAATGGAAATCGAAGATAGCTCAAATGCATTTAGTTACATCGTCTATCAACTTCAATAATTTCCCAGGTATGCTATTCACACTAACTTTCTATTCATATGCTATTCATTTTCTATTCATATGTTATTCACTTT
>JAABOM020000103.1:25232157-25244605 GCA_011800125.2 Solanum clarkiae | reverse complement strand
AGTGATAAGGTCTGCGTACAATCTACCCTCCCCAGACCCCACTTGTGGGATTTCACTGGGTATGTTGTTGTTGTTGTCTATCAACTTCAAGGAATAGGCTATCAAAACAAAACCAAGTGTCTTTAATACAACAACAATATACCTCGTGAAATTCCACAAGCGGAGTATGGAGTGGGTAGAGTGTATGCAGACCATACCCCTACCTCATGGAAGACACTTGATGGAAGAAATTTTCATTTAAAGAAGATTATTTTAAGAATGAGAAGTAATCAAACACTAAGATTTGATCAAGGAAATTAACTTCTGGGTAAACATTTATATCTCAATTGAATTATGAACTCTTTCAGCCCTTTGGAACAAACATTTAGACATAGTAATCAAACTCATGAAACAAAACCAACTCAAGAGCATTGGAGAAACATAAACAGACGTAATACAACTCACCAACACAGCGCGAAACACCAAACTGCAAAACGAAAACATGAAAAAACAATTAGAAAGGCAAACACATTTTTTCACCTTACATTGTTATTTCATAAAGAATCATGAACTGCAGAGACTCTTCAAAAATGTCATTCAGGCAATGGCATAGCTACATTAATCCAAGGGCGGTCACTCAAAACACCCTTTAGATAATACAATGTATATACATCAAAAACAACTTATACATACTAATATTTTAAACGTTATTAGCAATATTAGTAGAGTTCTTTCATGGATCCTACATAATATTTTTGAAGAGTCAAAACAACATTTATCATCCAACTTTTTCAATAAATAACATATTTTCTTCCATATGAAGAAAAACAAAGAACAACCACTAGCGGAGTCAGCATTTTCGTCAAGGATGATCGAAACATGGTTGGATGATTTTTATATCAAGGGTGTTCAACAATTGATATATATGTGTATATATAACCTATATATTCAGAAAAAATTTCTAACGAAGGGTGGTGTTTATCTGACGATGCTTGGCCCCCGACAACAAGGAATCCCAAAAGTAGAGTATACCTTGCCACTACCTCACAAAGCCAGAGAGTCTATTTCTTGGGAACTCTCGTACCAAAAACTCATAAGCAAAATAAACTAATACACAACAACAACATTACCTCAATGCCTCAAAGGCTCCCGCCCATTGAAAGTAAGGGGGGTCCGATGTACGCAGCCTGACCCCTATGTTTAAAAATATAGCGCGACTGTTCCGAATGAAACATGATGAGCGTCGAAAGTGCATTGACTAACTGCTATTTCACAATTGAGAGAAGCGCAGACAATTTAAAGAGTCATTTTATTTTATTCCACTATACCCAAAGCCAAAAAATAGTGAATTTTTGGCTCCATCGGAGATTAATGAAAAAAGAAAGAAAAAAATAGAAAGAACAACTTAATAAGGAATAGCATAAGATAGCATATAAAATTACATGGTGGATCGGCTTTAAGGGTGCCCATTAGATCGGTACGCCATGTATTTTGAAAATGTTTACGATTTTGGGCCGCAGCAAGTTGTGCTTTTACGTGCGCCATTTTTCAAATTACTGGTCAGATTAAGAGCTTCGTCGATGAAGACGAAGCGTCTTTCTGCCACATCCAAAAATCAATTCAATTCTCAAATTGGGTGTTTATGAAAGACCCATTTCCTCCCCTGTATATTTTCTCCTCCATTTTTTCCGGTGAAAAATTGAATCTTGTACACACAAAATTTCAATGGACTAAAAATTGTTTGGTTCAACGCAAGTTCAACCCATTGTCAAATTTTGTCACTCCCCCCACCCCCCACCCTCACTCCTCTTTTTCTTGGCCGCCATTTTTTTTTCTCCGATGATGGCGACACAGAGGAAACTGTGCTGCTATAATTGGGAGGGATAGTCTTACACTTTTAGCCACTCTTAACAAAAAATATTTAAAGAATAGCCACAATTTTTAAGAAATAGCTACCTAGGTAAAATTATTTGTTGGCCATGACGAATTGACTTCTACATGTATTATATGCATAAATAAATTTTGAAGATGTAATAGGATTTTGAGATATTTAATAAATCATTTATAATGTGTAATTTATTGTGGATAATTTTCTTTTAGTATGTTTGAATTTACTTTAAATACTGTTGATTATTCGATCATGATCAAGTTCAGTTATATTCTGGTGAGATATAACATAACTTGTGACATGGTAATAGAATTTAGAAGAGAAAAGTATTAAAAATATCTCTAAACTTGGAACAAATTATTAGTTTCATTCCAAAACTGTTGATATTGTTAAAAACACCTCTCTACATAACTAACTAAACTTAAATATAACTCTGATCTTGTAACAAGAGTGAAATACACCTCTAAATTCTTGTCAAGCTAAGAAATGTTTCTAACACTTCTGATAGTTTGGGGGTGTATTTTATTTGTTAGTCAAGCAGATAGTGTTTTTAAAACTGTCAATAATTCAAGAATAAAACTAATAATTTGCGCTAAGTTCAGAAATATTTTTAATACTTTTCTCAATTTAGAATAAACAATATTGTCATTCTCAATTTCAAAAGTATTTATCTTTAACCAATCAAAGTTTATCATATAGTACTTAATAAAGATCAAAAGTGCTTACTTAGATAAAGTTGAGAATCAAATTGCTTTGAGATGTATATGAATAGCTATTTAAAACCAAACTTAAAAGATGCTTTGAGATGTATATGAATAGCTATTTAAAGCCAAACTTAAAGCATATGAGATGATTTATGCCATTTTCTTTTTTACCTAAATTTAATTGGAATCAAGCTTTTATTATCATATAAAAAATAATAAACATTAACAAAGATATAACTTTACTTTTTAAAGCTCATCAAACAAATATTATAGTGGATCATGATTTTGACCTGAATAATTCTGACTCAATCATAATTAGGATATTGACAATTTTTAACAAAAAGTACAGGTGGGAATATATTGACGATCTGTTAAACTTACCAATAAATTTTGTTTAAATATTTGAACTACAGTTTTTTTAATTGAGCACTAGAACACATAAATATAATATTCATATTAGCCACTTCCATTTTAATTCTGGAAAAGCTTATACTTGTATTTTCAAATGCCTCTTACATAGATAGATTAATCACTTCAAATATGTCACCTCTTTTAGTTATACACATTAACCGCAAAAAATTGTAAAATCTCAATCTTATTTTAATTGGTATCGATATGTATAATTAAAGAAAAAGATACGTTTTATGTCTACGAGTAATTGAAAATGTGTCATAATTTAAATATCTCAAAAAAATTATTGACAAATTAAAATAATATCAATATATTTAGTCAAAGATATACATATCTAATATATGGAAGCAACCGGTAACAATTTTTACCCTGCCTAAATAGTAAATTCTACCAAGTACTTGATGGTCTTCTTTCAAATGAAATGGAAAACACGTGTTAGAAATATTTTGGACAACTCTTTATTTAAAGGCATAAATACATAAATATTTAAACAAATAAACATCGCATCCTATCAACTAGTGTGTCTATTTGTTTAACTATATCTAAGTTTAAATATTCATTTATGCACACTGAATATTTAAAGTCGTATGTTAATTGAAGTAGATGCTAATTAAAGACAATTTTAAAAATATATTTACGTATTTGTCTTAAATGAAAATACAAAATTCACTTGTACACAAAACATCTCATATTAATATAATTTGAGAATCAACCTTACTTCAAAGTTCAAGGAATATGATATATACAGTTTTTATACTATACAAACATTAACAACTATTATTTTCATGATTCAAGAATTCATGACTTATAGATCACACACCTACAACTTGACATTAAAAGAGCAAACCTAGTACAGTAAAGTTTGCATTATGCATAGGGATCGAAGAAGAACTCAATCACAAGGCTTTATTGTACATAGTTTTACTTGGCATTTTTGTCTTTAGCTATTTTCAAGACTTAAACTAGTGACCCCCTGATTACATGACAACAACTTAATCAGTTACTCTGAAGCTTCCTTCAGTCAACTCGACCTTAAATAACATAAAAAGATGAAAGAACTTGATTTCTGTCAAAAACTGTTTCCAAGCCTTGAACTAGTCACCTCTTGATCACATACCATTAACTTTACCAGTTATTACGAGACTCTTGTTCTCGACAACTTGACATTATTAAATACTTCCTTTGTCCCATATTAACTGAATTTGTGAGTAATGCACACATATTAAGGAAAACATTCAAAGACAAACTTTACACCATACTTTCCACTATTGTGCTTTGTAAAATCATAAATATATATTATAATTTATTTCCTAGAAAATGTGAAAATTCAATAAATGAAAGGACAAATATAAAAAAAGTTTCAAATATTCATCTTAAACTTTGAAAAAAATCTAAAAAATTTAATTAATTTGGCACGGAAGGAGTACGATAAAGAAGGTGAAAGGACGTGATTGCAAAGTCTCCTCCTTTATATAATGGAAGTGGACTAGTCTTTCTCTCCTTGTCTGATTTTGTTTTTGCTTCCATACACAGAGAAACAAAGAAAGAAAGAACACTCCAAATTTAAATTGTCTTCTTTCTCCACACTTTCAAACCAAACAAAAAGCAATAGTAAAAACACACAAACTTTTTCCTCCTATAATTTCTTCTCAGACAAATGAGTTTCTTGTCTCCTTCCTCTGTCAATACACACAAACAATTCTGAAATCCTCAACAGTCTTGTCCTGTTTCTACAAAAAACTGAAATTTACTTCCCAAGATTCAGTTTTTCCAATGTCTTCTGAACTTTTTCTATTTGACAACACTTTCTTTACTGACCCCTTTTCTCCATCTTTCTTTGATAACAATATTTTCCAGGATAACACCATGCCCACCAACTGTTTGATACAAGAACCCCCCCAAACTACACCTTCAATTGACCAAATTACTTCAACCCTTTTGTCATCTTCACCCCCAAGTCATCAATTTGAGAATCTTTCACTTTGCCAAATTGGAAATCCCAATTATGAACTTGCTGATTACTCTGTAAAAGCAGAGGAATTTCAAGTTCAGTTTGAATCTGATTACTCTTTAATGGTGCCTCAGAATGATGTGAAGTTGATGCAAAGGAGTTTTAGTAGTAATTGCTTTGAAAATGATAATAATAAAACAAGTTTTTCTATTTTTACGCCAAAGTTTGATAGTTTAATTGAGTCTACAAATTTTCAAACATCAGCAGCAATTAGCTCACCTGAAAACAGCTTTTCTTCTGGTCAAATGAGAAGAGTTTGCAGCACTGGTGACTTGCAAGTTAGTCCTTTTTCCTTAAATCCCATTTTCCTACTCTCTTTCTAGTCCGTTCTAAAAAGAATATTCGTACTTTTCTTTTTTAGTTGCCCACATGATGTTCGGTACCTTGAAGGAAGCACTCTATACCAATGATTTTTTCATTTCTATGGCTCGAACCTTAGACCTGTTAAGGAAGGCCTTTCAACATTTTGAAAAGGGGTCTTTACACAAATACTCGAGTTGATATACTTAAATAATACACCGATATACATATGTTATACATATTCTCAAATATTTTTTAATTTAATCAATGGGCGAACGACTATTTAGATTGACTCTTCATTTGAAAATAGGGTCAGAACTATATATTCACTTACGAATCTGATAGAATTTAGTAATTTTGATTCAAACACTATTTATATTTAAAAGATTCATTTACTATGTATTAAATAAATTATCTAGAATTCAATTAACAGTCATTTCAAGAATCCAAAACTCATCAAATACCCTTTTTCAAGAATTCAGAATTCATACACTCAAAAATTTATAGTTTTACTTTGTCTAAAAATACTTTTTTATATACGTCACGGCTTGATACGTTTAAAATCATGAATTTTAAGAACAAATTTTATCATTTCACAATTTTTATCTTGTTTTTTCCTTACCTATCGTAACCACAACAACTTACCCAGTGAAATTCTACAAATAGGGTGTGGGGAGAGTAAAATGTACGCAAACCTTACCACTATTTCATGGAGATAGAGAGGTTGTTTCCAAAAGACCCTTGTCTCAATAATAGCAAGCCCAAAAGCCATGCTCTTTCAAAGCATACAAACACATGTTGAATTTTTTTTAATTATTTACCTTTTTTTTTTCTTTTTAATAGAAGATGAAGACAAGTCAAACAAGGAACAATTTATCATCAAGTCCATTATCAGGAGAAAGAACATTTATTGAAGAAGCAGCAACTATCAAAGTTGGAAGATATACTGCAGAAGAAAGAAAAGAAAGAATTCATAGATACAGAGCAAAAAGAACTCAAAGAAATTTTAACAAAACAATTAAGGTAATTAATTAATTAATTAATTGACATAATTTCTTTTTTTTTAAATTAAAATGTTGATGGTACAATTAATTATTCATATGGTACAACCACAGTATGCATGTCGGAAAACACTAGCAGACAATCGTCCAAGGATTCGTGGTAGATTTGCTCGTAATGATGAAGCTGGTCTTGAGATTCCAAAAACTTCATCATCAATGTTTAATAGATATGAAGATGAAGATGATATTTGGGTAATGTATTCTCTTTTACTCTTTTTCTTAAATTAGAAAAAAAAAAAAAAAAAAAAAGAAGAAACCCCACTTTCAAAATCTTTATTTTTTATCAATTAAAAAAGTTTTATTCTTGCTATGATTTTGAGATATTATATATTAGTAGCAGAGTCAATAATGATTTCGCTAGCTCAACAGAATTCAATACTTCTGAATCGCATTCTTATATGCACACATTTCAAAACTTAATTTGTGTCATGTACAGTCTATTAAAAGAGAAATCGTAACACTCCATGTTGTGTTATTTTTCTTTGAGGGGAACAAATATGAGATGGACGTCAGATTAGGGACGTTAATAATGAATTCAGAAGTTCAACAGATCTCGATACTTTTGAATTACGTCCTTATATACATCCATTTCAGAACTTAATTTGCGGCATGCATAACTTTACTAAAAGAGAAAACGTTGACGCCCCATACCATGATATTTTCCTTTTGGGGGGTTCGAGTATATTTATTGGGGGGGGGGGTGTTTTTTTAGTCTTTTTATTATTTTTTTTAATATAAATTTTTTGTGGTTTCTTGTAGATTGAGGGAGTTCATGAAGAGGAAGAAGATCATCAAGGATCAATAGGGAGAAGACAATTCTATCACAACTTTGGTCCAATGACACAATATCATCAACAATATTCAAGTCACTAAATTGGGTCATCATAATTAGAGATTAATTTTATAATTAAGTCATTAAAGTTTGGATTAATTAACCATGATTAATGGAAGATTGTAGCTTTGGTTTAATTTATGAATAATTTGGGTGCACTTGCAAGTGGTACAATTTAAATGTCTATGGAGGAAGTAGACTAGCTATAGTATTGAGCAAAAATTGTATTTCTTTTTTTTTTCTTTTGTTAATTGTATTTAGGATATTTAAAGGTCATTTACAATTTATTGACCTCTACTTTATTAAAATTAATTAAGCTTACAATATAGAGTATGTGTTATATTGATTATGGCTTTTGCAATGTTCTTACTATATGTTAAATGTCTGGAAATAATCGTCGAAATGACAAGAATATACGTAGGGTTTTTGATAGAGTCAAAATTTTTGTTAAGAGAGTTTAAAATTTAAGAAGTGGACACACGAACTAAGAGAAGAGCATTCGACATCTATTATATATACATAAAAAATATTTTATCATATACAAATAGTATAATTTTTCACCGAAAGAAATTTGAATGAACCTCCTAATTTCAAAGTGGCTCTGCCAATGCGTAGGGCCAAACCTTGCAAAATGCATGAGATGCCTATTGCCTAATTAAACTATGCATATAGTGACGAAGCTAAGATTTTATTTATTAAAAAATTAAAACATAAAAAATAAGTAAACGCACGAAGAAGGCAAATGGATTAATTTATATACATAATCTCTTTTTACCTATCTATACGTTATTATAATTTTTAAGTAAAAATTATGTAGATAAGCAAATAGATACTAATTAATTATTTAATATGATTATAGTTTGAATTGAGTACGGCTTGCCACTAACATATAACATTAATTACACTTTGAGTTTCTATAGCGAATTATACAGACACTTTGAATTATATATATAAACGTTGTGCGCAAATTGTATAGCAAAATATACAAACACTCTGAATTATATAACGAATCGTACAAACACTGCGAATTGTATAACGAATCATACAAACACTGCGAATTGTATAGCGAATTATATAAATACTGCAAATTCTATGGAGAAATATACAGACACTGTTGTAGCTATAATTACAAAATATATTTATTATTTCGACCTATTAATTTATGAAAATTAGAATCTCAATTCACAGCTTGATACGTACACATTGGACAAATGTGGCTCCATCATAGTGCCAATTAATTAAGACCTACGAAATGGGAAGTTGGTTATATACATTATTTGATGATTAAACACCAAGAAGCAAAGAAATTTAGCATTAAAACTCTTATTATGCACAACGATCGATGATAAAGATTTATATTATGCAGTATTATTTTATATTTTTATCGGATAAATTATATATCTATAAAAGTGAAAAAATAGGAGAAGAAAGACTGAAGAAGTGAACAAACAGTCAAAAAAGTAACAGTAAGATTTCACCAAACGTGAATTATGAAAATAACAACAACAACATTACTCCAATGTCTCAAAGGCTCCCGTCCATTGCGGGGTAAGGGGGGTCAGATGTACGCAGCCTGACCTCTATGTTTAAAAACATAGCGCAACTATTTTCGGACGTGAATTATGAAAAAGCGAATTAAAATTCTTTCATCTTTAATTAAAATTTTAAATTTGAATCTTTTTAAAATTGTTAATTTCAAAATTAAACTCTATAATATCTACTTAAAATTTAATCAGACATCAATATAAACGCGAGATTCACACACTAAAAGTTCAAGTGGAGAGCACATGGAGAATAGAGAGATAGTGGAGACAAGAAGAATAAACAAATAATATGCAGTAAAGCAAGACAAAGTGGACATATAAGGATATATTATATAGAATAACTATAATTATATTATATATCATAGAATAACTATGATTATATTATAATTCCAAATATATATTATGGTTTAGTCAACTGCAAGCCATCACTAACGACTACATAGCATATGTCTTTATTTCAACTCTATCTACAGAAAATAACCACCACCCTCCAAAAAGATTAAAAATAAAAAATAAAATTATTAATAGGAGAAAGAATTTAACTTATATATACATTTTATTAAATACATTATTAATATATTTTAACTTATCATGAAAAAAGATTTAAACAATTATCATGAAAAATAATTTAATAATAAAAAGATCTAAAAATTAAATTAATATGGAGCAAAGCGAGTAGTATATATTGCCATATTTTCTCGGCTACTAGTTTTATGATAAATTACATATAATTATCTTTTAATTATCTGATTAATTAATCAAAACCAAAAATAAATGAATATTAAATATAAAATGTAAAAAAAAACTAATATACTTTAGAAATTCCATCATGGTGACATATGTAATATGGATTTTTGGAAATATAAAGATCCGACTCTTTATGGTTAATTAGTGACATTCGTGCACGTATGATATCATAATTGAAATCATATCTTATTATAAAAATGATTGAATAAATAAAGCAAAGATATTCGTGATTGAGTTGATTAAGTAAATAATATTTTAAATAGCGATGTTATATTTAAAATTAATGTATATTCTTTTTCGATCAAACTTGTCATGAGATACTCATAATTTATTTTTTCTATATAAATCATAAGAAATTTATTCTATGTACATTCAAAGAATAGCAACTGTGTGTTCTCGTTTCAAACAAAATTTTGACAAGAATTGAAGAATCGTTCTTCAAGAATAAGCAAAAGCCAGTCCAAAAACAACTTTTTTGTATTTTAAATTAATAATATTTTTAATATTCATTGTCTTCTCATTCCTCTCATAAATTATTAAAGCATTGATGTTTAAAATATATATCTTTGGTCCAATCAAACTCCTAATCTATAGCAATTGCAATGATAGGGTATAATATTGAAGTTGAAACTTAATTAGTACTATATTTTTTAATTTAATAAAATTGGAATTATTCTTTCATGAAAAATTAAAGAGTGTGTTGGTCAAAAGTGATCATATTCCTATTGGGGTTGTTTGTTGATCAACTTAAATATTAATTCTTTTTGCATTTTGCTCATTCCATTAACTTAGTAGTTGGTTCTTTATTTCACTATTTTTCTCTCAAGAATTGATTAAAGTTGCTCAAAATATTACCAAAAGAAGAATATAGCTAGCAATTTAGAAGTGGAAAGTCTTAAAATGAGACCAAGATGGTCCTATAGAGAGACTAAAGATGCCACCTTTAATCAGAAGTCGAAAGTTTACGTTTTAGAAATAGAGAAAATTCTAATATAAAAAGCAAATTATTTTCAATAGATCTTGCATAATGCAAAATTCAAATTCGATGTGTCAAAATGAATATCAGATATCAGATGAAACATCTCATCCACCCACCCCGATCAACCAACCAAAAAACAGTCTCTCTTTTGCTCAAGATTCATTATTGGTGATAATTTCACTTGAAAATTTTGTTGAATTCTATGGTTCTCGAGTCAAAAACTATTTACTTTCAATATAATATTTCAAATCTTATACAATCATGTCTTTATATTGATTCTATTTACTTTTTATAATTTCTGCAGTATATAATGTTTCATTCGAAAGAAAAGAATCTACACAAAAAGATTCCTAGTGTATCACAAGGTCAAATATGTAAATGATTTGAAGACCAATGTGATTGCTTTTGAAACATTTTAAATGATTTTATTTGGGCAAACATCAATTTGATCTTAAAGTTTATTTGTTGTGACAAATTACTTTTTCTTAGAAAAGCAAAATGAATTTGTTACAAAATAAAAGAAATAATAATATCACATAAAATAAACTATTCATAATTAAAGTAATAAATAAAGATCAATAATAATGGCAAACACAGGAAAAAAAAATTAGATTCGGTCTTTGCATTAATCCCATTTTTTTATTTTGTTATTCTTTTTTAGATTCTTATTGCTTCTTTTTGGGGTTCATAGTCTATTTTATCTTAATCTAATCTTTGATAAGTGTGAAAGATGGAACAAAGGCAATATGTGTACAAATTATTTCGCTTTCATATAAAATTCAGGAAAAAGTTATCGCATTTTAGAGGTGTAATGTAGATAATTTATCTAATTCAAATATTAATTATTGTTTTTATTTGTAACAATCAAGATGAGAAGTCTCATATCGACAAAACACAGGAGAGATGTTAGGTATATAGTAAAAAAGTTTTAGCTACTAGTGATGTGTTTTAAATTCGTGCGGGTAGGTCCAAAGTGGACAATGTCATTAGCAGGCTGTGACGTCACAGAGAGTCACTCCTAGGTCAGCCTTATCAATGTATCCTGATGAGATGGGACAAACCTCAGTGTTGAGTCTATGCGAATACCATACGGTGGAGCAAATCTCAGCGAGGACGTTGAGATCTTAAAAGGGGTGTATGTAATAACCTATCTTAAGATGAGAAGTTCCACATCGACAAAACACAAAAAAAATATTATGTATATAAGTAAACAAATCTTACCTACTAATGACGCGTTTTAAAGTTATGTAGATCCAGGCTCAAAGCGGACAAAAAGTCTTTTATTATCATTCATAGAAAAATTGAGTCACAACTTTTCTTAACCTAATAAGAAATTAATTGGTATCAAAGTATCAGCAAGTCAAAGGAAAGGGATTTTTTGGGCATATTTCTAAATATAACTTTCATAAACTTTTTAGTAAAGGAGATAGCTTGTCATTTCATTAATAATAGTGGTGACAACTAGTATTAATTAATTAAATAAAGCTTATAATAAAAAGATGCTAATCAAGCTCTGGAAAGTGATTTTTTTTCATCTTTGCCTACTACCTAGAAAGCATGCTTTGTCTTATGAAATATCTATACAAATGAATAAATTCTCGAGAACTCGAATGTAGTGGGATGAATGAGATTTTTCAATCAGCAGGTCAATTTTGATTTTGAACTTTAGTAATGAAAAAAATTCTTATAAAAATAGCACCGGTTAAAAAATAATTATTATTATATATGGAGTTTTACCTTTCACAACAGAAACATAAAATAATGTCATAAAGTTCGTGAAATTTGAAATTGCATAATATAACATAGGTTGAAAAGTGATTATTTATGAATTTTACTCAATATTTTTAATAGGAAACACTTAGGGTATAAAATTCACAAATTGCTATTTTCAACTCTTGTATAGTTAAAAAAAAATATTTTCCATCAATCTCGGATGGAGCCAAATATTGACTATTTTTTGGCTTTGGAGTATGATGGAATAAAGCAAAATGG
>JAABOM020000103.1:25204856-25216776 GCA_011800125.2 Solanum clarkiae | reverse complement strand
TACCACCAGTCAATTTAGCCAAAATACGAAGCACTCTTTAGCATCTACGATCATTTCTTCACTGCAAGTTCCTAAGTCTAGCATCTCAATTGAAAAACAGAACCCTCTTTAGATATTTTACTACTGAAATTTTATTCTTCAAGGCAAACTAGTTCTCGACTACGGGAATCTAATTCCAATTTTAACAGTAGGAAAGATTCTCCATCAGCTAAATTACTCAATGTCCACCCTGATGGAGAAAAAAAAAAAGCAACTCACCGTATCATTCCTGAAGTCATACTCCTCCATCATTGGATAATTCAAAGCATTTGGTAGACACCGCTGCTTCACATTTTCAACCTGTTCATATACAAATTGGAAAGCTGTTATCTTCTAAGCGAGGCTAAAGAAATTTGTATGTGCATGCACAAAGAAGTTTCAACACCAAGAGAAAGTCTCCATCTAGAGCAAGCATACATGTTTTCTTAACATGACTTATCTCAAACCACAAGATACGGCAGATAATGTGCAATTGTAGCTCCCTAGGAAGAAATTTGGAGGGAACTGAAGCACATATATCAAAGTGAAACACAGTGCAAGAATGGCAAAGATAAGGAAAAGTTGACTTTTATCTATTAGGTCTTTAATTTTAACTGAAAGAAGTAGTGAAAATGAACTGCTGCATTAAAGTCTGGTCCTACAAATACTGCTAACCAAGTGACTAATCAAACCACCACCTATTCATATTGCTAGAGAACCAATATCTAACAGCATCATAATTAATGTTTCTCAAGTCATAACCAACGGTATCCAAATCCTCTCACATCACACATTAGTCCAAATTCAAGCTCCAAAATAAGACAACCACATACTAGGGAAACAGCAAAAAGACACAGACAAACAACTAAACATCCTTAACAGGTGAAAAAAAAAAGAAAATGCTTACATTTGTATTGGTTATCTGACATAATGAAGATGTTTTATCAACAATGAATAACTTAAAACAAGAGCACAAGGAAACTCGATACCAAAGAGAGAAGAATAAGCATAATTTAGGAGAACTGAATTTGAAATACTACAAAAACAGAAGTTCGTTTATTTCATGCAAATGCTGTAAGATATTAATTGGCATCTGACATCAGTGACTCCCACCTCCGCCAGAAGAGTTGTAAAATGAGACCTCCTTGCAAAGCATTAAATTATTACCTGAGCAGGGTCTATTTCAAATGAATGAGTTTCTTTTTCTTCAGCAGCAGCAGCCACATCTACTTCATTCATCAACTCATCATGTCCACCTTCAACTTCATTCACGGGTTTGCTTACAGAAAACCCATCATTTCCGTGCATCCCCTATTTCAGGGATAACCAAAATGGACAATAAAATTTCCATTGGTAGAATCTACTTGTAACAGAAATACAAAGCATCAAAACAAAGTTATGGGGTACAAAGCATCAAAACAAAGTTATGGGGTCTGGTGCTTTTTTGGTTTTTCTGCCTCACAAAGTCTAAAACAACGCAGGCAAATTTCTTGATAACCATTAAAGACTGCAAAAAAAAAATGACACATTGCGCACAAACCTCAGACGAAATCCTAGCCTTTCCTATGACGTCATCCGCGAGCAATCTTTTCAAAACCTAGAGATAATCACATCAAATGAATCGATTCAGTTGCAGGAGTCCTTGGTGGACCCTATAGTCAAGAAGATACATTAAATTAAAGCATTGGTACTATATAGCTCATTATCTTGCCTCTGGAAATGTAGATTCTATAAAATACCGATTCTTTTTAAGAACAAGCTTCACTTTTCCATAGTTAGCAGTAGAAGCATGAATAAAATCAATCATCTCTTTTGGAAGCTTGGTCTTTGACAATTTGCTCAAAACAGCTATTATAGTTTCAGTCTCAAGACCAACTGACACAGCTGCGTACAGCGAGTGAGGTGTCAAGTTGTACTCATGCATTGACTCCGGCCTAGAAAAAAAAAATCAAAAATTCCATTAACACTCTCCAGACATCCAGAAACAAATAAGAACACAGATTGCAGATTGTCAACCACTAAAAAGGTACCTGCAAACAGGCTCAGCTATGGCAATGAGAAAATCATACGCTTGCTTATATAATGGAGAGAACGTCTCAAGGAAAATTCTACCATCTGCGCAAGCCCACAATGGACGATTGGCATGATCCGGTTTAAGTTCCAACTTAGTGAAATCCATCTTCTTCCCTTCTCTCTCACCTATTTAATAACAGATTCAAACTTTTCTACGTCAATTGAGTTTTAACATAACACACACTTATCAAATAAAATCAACCCAGTATAATTATAAAGGGTGGCAACAGTACATTCTCTGTCCATTTCAATTTATTTATCTTGCTTTCCTTCTTAGGCCCTTCAAAAAAATAAGGCTTATTTCCCCTTTAGCAACTCTTTAATTCTTTCCACGTGACTTGTTTAAAAGAACAAGACTAAAGAACATTTTAGTACACAGTCTACGACCACAAAATTCAAAAATCTTCTGTACTTGTTTAAACTTCGTGTTAAGTCAAAACCAGACAAACAAGCTAAAAAGGAGGGAGTAACAGTTGTTTTTCTAAATGAAGCTTTATATTATTCTGGATCCACCTCTATATAAAGATAAGGGTAATACCATCATGAAAATCGTCACCGCCATCTTCAGGGTAGTACTGATCATCATCACCAGTTGAAGACCTAGAATCCTCCTTCATCAACACAAAAACAAATTTAAAAATGCAACCTTTATCAATTTATATTTCAATAAAACACCAAATAACATATTAAACTAGCTGGGAAATCAAAAAACCTTAGAAGAAAACTTGATTTTCTTGCTGGGTCGACCTTTATCACCTGAATTCAATAAAAAATGGTAACTATAGATACAAAGTTATACATACATATATAAATCAATCACACAAGCAACTAACCATCAAACCAAACTACTTGCTACTAGCTCATATCATTCCAAAAACTAACAAATTCATGATTCCCATCACATTTTTCCCAATTTTTTTCCTTTTCTTTTTTATGAATGAAAATATACCGTGTCCGTGATGACCCATTTCTGAGATGATGCGAAATCTAAAATCCCAAATTTGAGCTTGAGAATTTCTCTGTTCTCGTACTTTCGTTTTATCAGTCTCTTCAATGGCGGTTTTGAGGCAAATAGGCAAATACTTATTAATACTGGTTGCTTAGTATAAATATTTATTTATTGGAAAGGAGAAGTTTCGGGTATTGCATTATAACCCCTGATCTGTGTGAGAGTTACAGCTTAGTTAATTGAGGTGACATTTAAAACAACAACAAGCCAGTATAATCCACAAGTGGGGTCTGAGGAGTAGATTGTACGCAGACCTTACCGCTACCTCATACAAGTAGAGAGGCTATTTCCTAAAACCCTCAACTCAAATCTCATAGACAGAAATACCTAGATATGACCAAAAGAAATGTAAGTGAAATATAAGACATGTAGGTGAAAAGTAAGAGATGTAAGTGAAAGGAAGAGGGAAATAAAAAAATATTTTATTTTTAAAAAAAAGTGTATTTTGGAAAAGTATTTTGCTTAAGAATACATTTTACTCTAATTTTCGGAGAATTAACTTTCCTTGAATTGTGGGAGATGGCTTTTTAGGGAATGAAAAAATATTGAAATTAAATTACACATTATATTGAAACGAAATGGATAAATAAAAAAATTGTATCAATATTTTGTGTTATAAAATATTTTATCAAGGCTAAAAGACAAGTTTTTTATTAATGACTGTTACACAAGCTATGTTGTAGAGAATAAAAGTGTTGGTCGGTCAAAAGTTTATACATCTAAAAGATGAAAGTAATGAAAACAATGTTACTAAAAGAGACAGAATTTGAAATGAAGACCAGCAAAATAAGATTAAAGTTAGATGTGTGAAGAGTCGTTAGAAGTTAATATAGTTGGGTGTAAAGAGAGATAAAACTAGACCGAAAATTGGAGAAAAGAGATTAAATTGAACATAACGCATATAGAGCTTTTACCAAAAACACAACCGAAATAGAAAAAGGATATGAAGATCAAAAGTTAAGGTAAAAATAAGCAAATAATCAAGCATTGTCTGATTTTTCTGAATTACTATTTTCTTGATATTTAACAAATTGCTTTGGCAAACTAAGTATAGAAACCATTTTGCTTAAGAATACTATTTATTCTAATAAGCAAACATCGATATTTATGAGAAAACTAGTTATTCTTCATGAAAATATTTTATAGAAAACATTTTTCTTCTACCAAACACGCTTGCTCTTGCAAATATCGGTCGTAACAGGAAAGGTAAGCCAGTTGACGATCAAAATTTGTCGAGGTTTTCCTACAATAAAAAGCACGCAGAGCAATTTTCTGTCTTCAATTTCCAGTTTTAACACTTTTCGATCAGTCCTATACAGAACAGTGTTTCTTAAAGGACACCATGTACATTCTCAGAATGAAAAGCCAGCAACTTCTTCATCGTCGTCCTCGTCTATGGCATCTTCATCGTCACTGAAAACCTTGATGTCGTCTTCCTCTTCCTCTTCTTCTTCATCCTCGTCCATCATAGACTTGCTCTTCCCTTTTCCATCCTTCAAACCAGTGCTCAACACTACAGTTTCACCTCCAGTTTTCTCCATATCTTTCCTTAGCTTTTCCATATTCTCTCTTCTGCGTTTTTCCTCTAATAGCTGCTTCTCCTCCCGTCTCTTGTCCAAGTCAGCCCTACCAGGAAAAGTTTGCAACAATAAGAAAGTGTACATAGTTTTTTGGCATGTCCAATTATCAGTGGTATTTCAAGAAGTATAAACACTAAGGTCCAGTTAGTGTTATACTTGTAAGTTTCCATATACTCTTCAGCGCTGGCTTCAATTGCCTTGAAAAAGGCGTCCATCCCAGCACCTGAAACTGCAGAGACTCCAACTGATCTTAGATTCTTGTAGAACTCCTCAAGTGCAAGAGAGAGGCTTCGAGTCAGATCTGATGAGTAAGAACTTTCCGCATCTACTGCCGCATGAAACACCACAAAATCTTTCATCCACTGCATTTGAAGTAGTAACATCACAAATCACAATTCCAGTAAAGCAGCCAATGAAAGTAAAAGCAAAAAAGGCTGAAGAATCCAACAGTAAGAATTTAACTCTCCACTCGACCACAAACACCCCTCCCTCCCTCTCTGTCCCTTCCCATGCACGCACACATAAACACACTTTTTTTTAATTGTTGAAAGGCATTATGTTAATGTGCACCAAAAAGTGCTGCAAAATATGAGAAAAGCTCAAAAGATCACTCATGACCTCTATGATAAACAAACGCAATTGCACAACCACCATCATAATCAAAGCTTTATAAGATGATGCTTTGGTTTAAATTACTTAGCACGCAGATAAAACACACAACAGGAATACTTATAAGCTGTCATCACTATAATAATCTCGTGGTTCCAATATCAATTACTATAGTAAAGAGTAATAATCGCTTCTGATACACCTAGAGGTTTTTTCTAGACGTCACCATTGGTTTCTATTAGGTTCACAAGTGGAATAATTTTACACAGGAAACTTAATTTGAGTAATAGTGGAGACAGACAGACCCCTTATCTTCCTCCCAACTGCCCACCCATTTAAAGGAAAAATTAGAGTAATGTCAGATTTTTTTCTGCTACCTCCAAAGCAAATTCATGATTAGCCACATCCGTCTTGTTAAAAGCCAATACCAACGGCAACCTTGTTTTGTAGAGGATACTACAAGCATACAGCATATTGCTCATAAAAGTAGATGGACTTTCGGATCGTGGTGTATCAACTACATATGTCACCACAGTGGGAAAAGTAGATGCAAAAGCTTCAGTGATAATTGCACCAGAGGCTGACCAAGTGAATATCTCAATCTGTCCAGGAGTGTCCACGAGAACATAGTCCAACTGGTCTGCTCGTTTTTCAATAACTGATATCACCTGCAAATAGGTAGAAGAGGTGGTCTCAAAAGAGCTAGAAAAATATAATGCATGTAAACCCTTGCCTACCTCAAATTGGTGAAAAGAACAAACACTACAAACCAAAAGCAAGCAAACATCAGATATAGATTTTATTGCTTTGACATCTTCCGACCCTACATTTTGAACCTTGTACTCTTCAAGAGATTGAATTTGATAAATATGCCCAGACATCATCCAAGAACATCATATTAAAAAACATACAAGAAGTTCAAGACTAATAAAGGGCTGATTAGTCTAGGTTGACCAACGTCAAACTTTTTATGAGTAAACCAGAACCTAAAGAAGTATATGATTGAACATACTGAGACATGATAAGATCCACGTTGGATTAGACTTCTTAGCCCAAAAAGTCTAATAATAACTTGAGCATAAAAATCTGGATATGATAAGTGGATATGGTGAAATTATGTAATCCATTCAATTCACTGCAAGAAAACATGGTCCAATTGTCTGAAAACAATTTTAGTGTTGAATCATATAGTCCCATCAAACAATCGTTGACCGAAATGCAAAATCCACTATAATTTATGCACTAATATCCTTTAGACATTCATTCAGTCATTTTTCTACCACAAATAAAGGATCAATACAAATAGAAGACTTGTATACCACAAAAGATGCAAGAGGGAGGAAACTACAAGACAAGGTTTCTCTAGATCATGTAAGTTTAAGAAAAGACAGAAGATCAAATAGATATGCCCCCTCAAACTAGGCAAATTTTCTCAGTTAGATACCTCAACTCTTATAGTGATCATTTGAACACCTCTATTTGGCAGTGGTGTATCTCGTGCACACCAGTGTCAGTGACACCGTTGTGCATGCACTCACTGTTGAGGTGACAAATGAACAAATTATCTACTGATAAACATGTGTGATTTTTATTTTTATTTTTTTTGAAAAAGGCCATATGTAATTAAATTTTTTCTAAAATACAATAAGGAAATAAAATTGAGGTTACATAATTGTACTCTATGTAAGACACGCGGCACTTTCCTGCATAGTTGAAGTGTATGGTCACAGCACAACCAAACTGTCTAACTAACAACTTGTGCAAAGTTTAAGAGCATAAAAATAGTCTCACAGCCTATTCAATAAAAGAAAACCAGTTCACATCAAACTAACCTCATCAAACTTCGTGGCAAACAAGTTCAGTGAAGTAAGAATTCCTCCATTTGGCCCAAGATTGTATTGCTTCATGACTTCCTTGTATCGAACAGTGTCTCTAATATCAATATTTGCACCAAATGGAAGGGTCAAGACAGCAGGATCAAGGTTCAAAACATAACCCCGGAGATTGGATGCCATTGTGTGGCAAATAAGCCGATGGAGAAACGTAGTTTTTCCACTACCTAGTCGTCAATCAAAACAAGTGTCATATCAAAACTTCAAGTAATGAAAACATGTGTTATACACATTTTAGCATTTTAAAAATACTAATATCTTAAAATAGTATTTATATGAATCCTTAATGCAAACAAATAGGACTTTACCAGCCATCCCAACCACTATGATAATGATAGGCTTTTTCTTGAAAGTAAAGGATGATCCCTCAATACTGAGATTTTGCATCGAGTTAGAGATATCATCCTTCTCCTGAACCAATGACCAGAGAATCGAGACAGAAAAGAAGGAGAACGTTAGTTAAGGCTTAGCTTCCTCTGCTGTAATCTTAAGAACTGTAAAAGTAATCCAAATAAAGAAATTTACCTTACAGTCAACTTGCATTGAACCCTCAGCTTCTTCTGGTACCTTTGAATCAATCTCCATTCAAGATAACTTCTAAGTCAGTGAAGTAAAGTCTTCTATCAGGCTTAATGTAAAATAATTAAGACCATATCAAGGGTAAAAAGCAGAAAGGAAACCAGAAAAAAGTAGAAGACAACAAAAAGATGGTGATAATTAACAAATGTCGGAACATCACAAAGGCCAACATCAAATTCATAAGGATTCTGCGAACAGCTATGGATAATACTTTCAAGTTTCTTCTTTTCTTAATCTCAAACTAATGATGACTTTTGATAAAGTTCAGACTAGTGATATTGTTCTCAAACTAGTGTGGAAACTTCTCAAATTCCATGTGTTAACATTACATCAGATTCGGATCCAGGATTTTGATGTTTGGGGAGACAACAGTTTTGAATATGAACACGATGTTATGTATATGGATTAAATATGGTATACATTAGGTTGATTTGATCTAATTTGTGCTATGATTCAGGGTACTCCTTTCTTCAATTTCTATACACAAATCAATCAAAAAAAGATATACTAACTTTTTCGACACCCTAAAGCAAAGGATAAACTCTAATAACATCAAAAACAATATATATTGCTGATTTAATCATTACTAAATGGCCAGATTACTTGCTATGCTGTGTCAAATATGCACCCATTCTTATAGAAGTTCAAGCTACAAAACTAACCAGGAATAAGCTAAGCTTACAAGCACCGAAAGCTTAACATCGTTATACACAAACCACAAACGGAACACCTTTTAACACTCAAAAAAGAAAAACACTCTATTGAAGCTCAGCGAAGGAGTAAAATTTTCACCCAAAAAAGTTTGAATCATTATTTTAATGTGCACATTAATTTAGCTTACATATAAGTGATATCATCTCTGTAAACAGAGTCCACAAGTTTCAACAAAATATTCATCGTGGAAACTCAATAATGGTTAAGTCCAGCAAGTTTTATAGACAAAGCTAGATATTTGCAAGGAAGTAAAAGCTAGATGACGGTAATTGAGAAGTCACCGGCGTAGAATCGCAACCGCGGCGAACGACGGTGGGGGCAGTCCGGCAGAGTGGAAGTAAAAGGGAGGGTTTTGCGCCTTCACGGGAGAGAATATAATGACTTTGGGAAGAAAATACGGGCAACAAAATTTACTTTAAAATTAAAAAAAATAATAAGAGTAAAGCTTAAGCCCAATAAACATTAGGGCCTGTTTGGAAACTACCTTTTTGAAAAAAAAAAATTACTCAATTATAGTCTTTTATTTATCATATTTTTCAATATTTTCATTCAACAACAACATTACCCCAATGCCTCAAAGGCTCCCGCCCATTGCGGGATAAGGGGGGTCGGATGTATGCAGCCTGACCCCTATGTTTAAAAACATAGCGCGACTGTTTCCAGTTTCAATATTATCATTCATTCATAAAAATTTCAAAAAAAAAAAAAAGATTCTACTCGGATGCATCAATTCAGCTGCATAAATTCAATAATCACGATATATTAATTTTGATTCTTAAATTATCTCTATGTTCATTATATCATTCTTTAAATGTTACCTACTGATATTTAAAAACCATAATTTGTTAGTAAATTTTGTATCTAAAATTAAATTATTGTATCTGAATTACTGAATCAATGTATATGGATTGACAATGACATGTCTTTAAGAAATTTCTATAAATTAAAAAATGGTAAGAAAAAATGATAATTCACTTTTTACACTATATAATTTATGTAAGTACTACTTTTGGGGGTAAAAAGAAAAAGGACGAATACATGAAACTTAAAATCGCATTCATCAAATGCGTTTTATGTCTTTTTTCTATCTAAAGGGCATTTATGGTATTTAATTTGATTATTACTTCTAAGTAAGTGAAACCACCTAGTTAGTTGTGATTAACTATATAACTTGATTTTATGGCTACGATTCGATCTCGAAAGCTCAGACTTCATAAAAGGCGGGTGACTCTTTAACTGCTACGTGAACCATTCACTCTTTTTTAGATTATTCAGATCTTTGTGATTCAATTGATTCGATTCTCATTCTCACCCTCAGCACTTTTTATTAGTTAGACTTCACTCACACACCATATAAACAAATAGTTGAAGTGTGTGATAGAAAGTAGAAAATCGAATTGGTTGACTATTGAGTGCAAGTCCGTAAATAGATGACTATGGATAGTTCAGGTGTGCTTAAAGTCAACTACAATTAGAAGACACACCGATCTTGCAAATGAAAGCAAAGTTCAAGTGCGAAATATGTTGTTCGTATTAAGAATGGAACAAGACGTGAAGGGGTAGTTTGGTAGCTAACTAGAGTTATCTAGGAAATAGCTTTAAGTGAACCTGTATATTATTTTATACATGTAGTAGATCCTAATGGATTTACTTTTGACATACTAATCAAATGTTAGAAATTATAACTTATGACTTTTCGCTCATTTTTATTATCATAACTTAAAATCAAATACTAATTATAAATATTTTTTTTAATTTATTTGAACACTCTAAAAATGCTAAAAAAACTACTTTGATTTTAAAACATTTAAAAATAATTCAATTCAAACAAATTTTTCTCATAATTATACATGCAATAGTGTGATTTTCTAAATTGTCAAACAGATGTCATATTAATTTTATATGTAAACAATTTATTTTCCATCTGTCAATTAGGTAGCTTATAAAATACATAAAAAATAATAAATAAACAAATAAATAAATTTTATCCAGCTAACAAAATCTTGCATCTGCATTACAGGACATTAAAACATTTTTATTTAATTTACTCCTTATATAAAAATAAGACTTTATAAATAAAATAATAAAGAAAAAAAATCTAAAACAACACAACAATGACTAATAGCGCATGAAACAAGAAGTCACATAATAATGCTTTTAGAAAAGGGTCTAAAATATTTTTGAATTATTAAAAATTATATAAAAATATTTTTTCATTTATTTATTTGCTTAAAATATATTTGTTATTCATTTTTGAGTTCAAAAAAATCCTTTCCTTTAACAAAATATTTTTGGGTTCAACAATATCATTCATTCACTTTTTTTACTCATTTATACATTTGAAATTAATCACCCTTTCTTACTTTTTTTTTTCAAAAATACTTATTATGTTTCATTTTCTTATGAAATAAAATAAATTCCTATCTCTATTAAATTTCTTTTCATATTTATCCAAACCAAAATAATGTATCGCTTAAGGATCAAAGTGATTTATTAAAATATTAATCGATTTAACTTTCTGAAAAAGATTTTTTTTTAAAAATATATAAAGTTAATGAAAAAGTAAGTTTTTAATTTATCCAAAGAGTAAGGTTTTTTTTAATGTTATAAAAACATAACGAAAACTAATCAAATTTGATTAATTTAAAAAATTAAAAAAAAAACTAAATCGATTTTAATAAATAACTTTGATCCTTAAAAGGTTAATTATTTTGTTATAACTTTATATTTTTTTAAGAGTTTTTTAAAAATTATTTTTTCATAATTTATTAAATCCAAATAAATATACCTTCTTCGTGACCGTAAAAAAAATTTCATCAACATAATCCAAACAAAAAAATTAATTATTTATATATTCTGAATAAGAAAAATGAATAATTATTACCCAAGAATCAACACTAACACCCCACCACACAAAAAAAAACAAAAACAAAAAGACAAAAAAACCCACCAATACAATGAAAAATGAATTAAGAAAAATACAAAAAGCACTAACACAATGAAAAATGAATAAGAAAAATCAAAAAAGCACTAACACAATGAAAAATGAATTAAGAAAAATCAAAACTTCATAACCAAGATGATGACATCAACCCAAAATTCAAAAAAATCAACCAATTAATATGCCCATAAGTATTCCTAATGCTCTACTTTTTCATCGGGTGTTCTAAAGTATTTTCATATTTTTTTTCATTTATTGCCATCATTTTAATAATATATGTGCATATCTTCAAAATGTGTTTTGAGTTCGTTGAGGTCATGAAAGATCTTTACACAATTAATAATGTGCATGAAATTTGATTGACTTTTTTTTATATACAACAACAACAACATACCCCAGTACCTCAATAGGCTCCCGCTCATTGCGGAGTGGGGGGGTCGGATGTACGCAGCCTAACCTCTATGTTTAAAAACATAAAGCGACTGTTTCCAGATGACCCATGAGG
>JAABOM020000103.1:25167368-25204756 GCA_011800125.2 Solanum clarkiae | reverse complement strand
CTTCACAAATGAAAGAAGCGCAGACAGTTTAAAGAGCCATTTTGCTTTATTCCATCATACTCCAAAGTCAAAAAATAATCAATATTTGGTTCCATCCGAGATTGATAGAAAATGACTCTTTTTTATATAAATCTCTTTATTTCTTTTCGAATAATTCATCATGCTATGACATTGGTTGAAGCAAAAAAAAAGAGAGTTTGAAGGTGTGCATTGGAGTTGAGATGAATGACTCGTGAAAATTTTGAAATAAAAGAAAAAAAAAGAAAAGTAAAGTGGTGAGTTGAAGTCATTTGTTTTGGTCAGATCAAAGAGAAGAATTGAAGAGAGAAGCATTTATATAAACTCTAACAGCCTGAAGTAACTATGAAAATTAACAATTAACTTAAAGAAAATGTGAAAAAGTCACTAGTTTAGTAAACAAATCAGCTGGTTGCTCAACCGTATGGATATCGGTGTAGAATTCTCTATTCAAATAGTAATTCAGAAATATTCAACAAAATTTATTGTGTTTTATTAAGAAATTTAATCCCTCATTGTATCCAAAGTTATTGATTATTTTCTTGTAGGATAAAATTGATAAACGTTAAAAAAATTAACGATACCTCAAACTTCAATAACTTTGTTGAATTCAAAAAACACCAGCAACATCTGCACAAAGACTGTAATTTATTTTGAGAAAATGTATGCATAAGATACGAAAAATTCAATGTAGAGAATTGAGAGAAAATTTCTCTATTTATAACCAACAATAAGTGCAAACTCAGCTGTTCAGAACAATCTCATCTGTTAAGAATAAGCATGACATCTTGAAGTCAAGCGACGGCGACAATGCGACAAGTACCCTCTACTCGACCCTTTAAGAAGTACAAGCATGACATCTTGAAGTCGAGCAGCGGCGATGCGAAGGATATCCTCTACTTGACTCTTTAAGAAGTATAAGGAGTGTTTTTTAAATAAGGATAAATTTTTTCCTTTATTCTATCAATTAGGGAACAATGACTTTCATTTTTCCGATTCCTCATATTTTTCAGTTAACACAAAACTTAACGAATAAATTACGTAACTAGACAAACATATAATATATTTTAGTTTGAAAGTTACTATTTCTATTTGTAATTGACTCGGACATAGAAAGTTCTCCCGGTTTAGCACTGGTTCGATTCAGCCACCGGTTTAATACCACATTTTCTTGCTTTTAATTTTGACAACCATTCCGTTCCAAGCTTTCTCACTTTCTCCCCGTGCTGTGTTCTCTCCACCGGCAGCTTCGCCGACTGTCCGATCCAATCAAAGAGATGAGCGGTCACGATTCAAAGTATTTCTCCACTACGAAGAAGGGAGAAATCCCTGAGCTCAAAGAAGAACTCAATTCTCAGTACAAGGTCACAAAAGCTCTCCTATTGAAGTTATTCTATTCACGTCGAACCGGCTAGAAAACTCGAATTTTCGGCATTTATTAGCTTTGCATTGGTCTGATTTAATGAAATCTATGATTTTACTTTGTCATTTTGAATGGTGATTTGGTATAACCTTGGTCAGATCTGGCCAGTTTTCGCGTTTGATTTGTGCTAGAAATCTCTATTAGTCATCGTTTGTTTGGTCTGATCCCAATATTAAATAATTTGATTTTATGGACGTGAATTTATGTTTTGTTTTGAGGTTCTATTGAAATATAGTGCATGTTCTCCATATGTTTATGGAATTGGCAAAGTTATTGGTCCTTTATCGAGTAGTATAACTGCTGAGTCCGATGAGTCACGTTTAATCAGGATTTATATTTAGTTTCACGATTTGATCTGTTGAAGGAGCCTCATAATTACCAATTTGCTTGGTTGATCTCGGCAATTTTCGATGGTTGATTTACTGGATGTGAATTTATGCTTGTTCAGGGTTTTAATTTTTTATGTGTAGTTTTAAGGTCTATTGGAATTTGCTGCACTCTCTCTGTGTTCCTTACGGAATTGGGAGAAGTTACTGAAATGGTTATCAAAAAGAATAGTTTGTGAAATTGGATAATTATGCTTAATCAGGAATGATACTGCTCAGTTTGCATAATGATAATATGTCGAAAGAGTCTCACAAGTCTTCATCTGTTCAAGTGATCTCATTTGTGAACTATGCTCTTAATCAGGGTTTGCATTTAGTTTTGATGACCTATTTAAATTGCTGCATGTTCAGTGGGATGTTTATGAAATTGGGGGCTGAAATCTTATTCGGTAAAAAGAGGGATTGCTTATGGTTGAAATTTTATTTGTTGAAGGAGTCTGGCGAATCTTCATTTGTTTGGTTGATATCAATAATTTAGGCGGGTTGATTTGGTTTAATAATTTATCAGTGATTTTATATTTAGTTTCACGGTCTTATTGATACTGTATTTTAGTTTATATGCTTGTGAAAATCAGTTGCGGGGGATGTAACTGAAATTGTTATCGAATACTATGTTAGCTAGAAAATTTGCGGACATCTGAATGCAGTTCCATTATTGGCATGATCCTTATGGGTTAGGTTGAAACCACAGTTTTTCGCTGATGAAATAATCATACAGACTAGATTGTCTGTTAATTTGGTGAAGTATTCCTTCTTTCTCTGTATATATGCGTACTTATCATTTTTAAAACTAGTTGCTTCTGGTCATTGTAGACATATGTAGTTGAAAACTGTGGCTATTACAATGAACTCAATGTTTTTGGTGTTAATAGTTTATCAGTGATTTTATATTTAGTTTCACGGTCTTATTGATACTGTATTTTAGTTTATATGCTTGTGAAAATCAGTTGCAGGGGATGTAACTGAAATTGTTATCGAATACTATTTTAGCTAGAAAATTTGCGGATATCTGAATGCAGTTCCATTATTGACATGATCCTTATGGGTTAGGTTGAAACCACAGTTTTTCGCTGATGAAATAATCGTACAGACTAGATTGTCTGTTTATTTGGTGAAGTATTCCTTCTTTCTCTGTATATATGCATACTTATCATTTTTAAAAACTAGTTGCTTCTAGTCATTGTAGCCATATGTAGTTGAAAACTGTGGCTATTACAATGAACGCAATGTTTTTGGTGTTAAATTTTACTCAATTGAATTATGACATCACTCAATTGTGGCTAAGTTGTGTTTCAAGTCACGAGGCTTTTCATTGCAGCCTTGCCATTCCTCCTTATTTTTGGAAATTTTGTAGCTGCTTATGAATCTGTATGAAATGCAGGACAAGAGAAAAGATGCTGTCAAAAAGGTCATTGCTGCTATGACAGTTGGGAAAGATGTTTCTTCACTCTTCACAGATGTTGTTAATTGCATGCAAACAGAGAATTTGGAGTTGAAGAAACTTGTATATTTGTATCTTATCAATTATGCTAAAAGCCAACCTGATCTTGCTATTCTTGCCGTAAATACATTTGTGAAGGTATTTCTGTAATGAAATTCATCTTTAATCATTTGTTATATAAATGTTGCAGTTTTATTCTTCTCATAACCTGCTGATTTGTTCATTCTATGTCAATCTTGACCCGTATGGATACAACAGTAAAAGCTTTAGCTTTCATCATTTATCTAGACTCCTCACTTGTCTGTCATATACGTATGATTAAGAATTTAGAAGTATTCAGTAATCTTTCTATCTTTGACTGATGTAATGCGACGAGTCTCAAATCATCGAAGGTTCATGATACTCCTTTACCTGGTCTTCAATGAGATTTGAGATTGAAGAGGCTTTTCAATATGATTCAATCCCTCTGCATACCCTTATTTCTTTTCCATAGACCATACATATTTTCGCTCTTCAATTGAGTAGCTCCTCTTCTTTATCAGAAATTTTAATTAGTTCCTCTGCTTTTGTTTATTATATTGAGGGTACTGGGTAGTGATGCCGAGTAATTGGACATAGACCCAAAAGCATGAAAATCTTTTAAAAAAACAGTGGGACATGGAACATATAAGATTACATATTCTTTTTAAAGATAACTCATTGTTTTATTATAATCTACTGAGAAGAGACCTTGGACCTTGTGATAAGCCTTGGACTAGATGAATTTTCATCTAGGAGCTCCCAGATACTGAACCATCGTGAAACTTATTTTCTTCATAAGATATGAACTGATTTCTTTCAATTTAAGATAGGTTGTAATAAGGCAGTTAAATAAAGATATGATGAATAAGGAATGAGAGGTTCTGCCTTGTAGTATTTTTCTTCCATCTTTTTTATTCTTTGGATAACAGTAGTGTTCATACCTGTTTGAGCGAAGATCACCTTCACCTAATCTATCAGTATCTGCTGCAACCAACACAGATGTTAGATAACTCTGTCAAGCAAGTTTAGGCGGATCGAAGAGTTCACCTAATGTCACATTTGAGAGCATCAGAACTTTGGTCCTATAGGTGATAGTTGTCCATCCAGCTCTTAATGCGTTGCACGATCCTTGGGGCTAGAACAATTTCTCTTCCTTCATTTGAAGGACCTTGTTTATCCCTCCCTCTTTCACAACGAAAAGCTTTTCCAACGGGAGTAGGACATAATGTCTTGGAACAGTCTGAATTTTAAGGAAGTAATAAAGAAGTAAGAACTTTCTGGGTTGTCCAACATTTACCCAGCTGTTGTCCAACCTGTGCAGTTTGAATTTGACATGACTATGACTGCACTGCACAACCTACTGCCGGCTAGTCCCAACTTTTTGGGCTGTCCAACATTTATCCGGTGTTGTCCAACCACTGCAGTTTGAATTTGCATGACTATGACTGTCCTGCGCCTCCTACTGCCGGCTATTCCTACCATATTATAGGTTTAAAATAATGTTTTTAGTTAACTTGTTCTTTTGAGTTGTATTTGTCCATGTGGATTTTGTTAGGGATTCAAAAGGGGTTTATAAAGGTCTTCAGCTACTTCTGGTTATAAAAAAAGTTTTTTAGCTACTTTATCTTTGTCTTATGGTTTTGAGTTGGATGTTCAAATTATTTGCATTTATGTATCATATTTAGGGTTACTAGTCGTTCTTTCTGTTTCCTTTTCTTTTCCTTTCAGTTTTTCCATATCTAGTTTATTCTGTTTATGGGTTTTTGAGACGAAGGTTCCCAGGAAACAACCTCTCTGCCTCTATGAGGTAGTGGTAAGGTTTGCGTACACTCTACTTCCCCTTGTTGTATCATATTTAGGGTTCAATTTAAAATTTTCCCATTTGTCATCTCCCCCTAGTTGATATAGCATTGCATGGTAACAATTTGGTTTGCAGAAACGTAATACCACCTAATCATGCAGATGTTTCTTCTTAATTATTTTTGAGTTAGTTTCCTTGCTGCCCTAGCTTGTTTCTTTTGATATCTTATTAATGACATGCTATATTTTGCCCTTATTACAGGATTCACAGGACCCAAATCCTTTAATTCGTGCTTTGGCTGTACGGACTATGGGATGCATTCGTGTTGACAAGATCACCGAGTATTTATGTGATCCCCTCCAACGTTGCCTTAAGGTGAATTCACAAACGTTCTCTTCCTCTGCCTGCTCCTAGTTTTGAAGTTGGATCTTCTTGATTGATTGAATCTGGCATGGAACATAATGGTGCGCGATGTTTTCTAACTAAACAATGTAACTTGTCTGCTCTCTCCATCAGGATGATGATCCTTATGTTCGTAAGACAGCAGCTATCTGTGTTGCTAAGCTCTATGACATAAATGCCGAGCTTGTGGAAGATAGGGGCTTTCTGGATGCTCTCAAGGACTTAATATCTGACAATAATCCTATGGTTGTTGCAAATGCTGTTGCAGCTCTTGCAGAAATTCAAGAAAGCAGTAGCAGACCCATCTTTGAGATCACCAGCCATACACTTTCAAAGCTTCTAACTGCTCTGAATGAATGCACTGAGTAAGCCTGTCCAAAACTAATGCTTCTACCTTTCTCAATGTAACATGTGCTAGGATTTGGCAAATCATCAAAATTGTAAACATTAGTCAGCATGTCACAGGACATTACATTTTCTTCATGTTATTTTTGATTTGCTTTGTCATCTACTAGATGCTACTTATGGATTTTCTATTACCACTCATCTTATTATGCATTAAAACCTTTTTTATAGAAGTTG
Organism: Solanum clarkiae; assembly: GCA_011800125.2. Lineage (NCBI taxonomy): Eukaryota > Viridiplantae > Streptophyta > Magnoliopsida > Solanales > Solanaceae > Solanum > Solanum clarkiae. Next base: position 25,198,682 of record JAABOM020000103.1, on the reverse strand, counting down.
TTCATATTTGCTCTGTTGATTATTAACAAGATAATAATCTCTGGATATAGGTGGGGTCAAGTATTTATACTGGATGCTCTTTCCAAGTATAAAGCAGCTGATGCTCGTGAAGCTGAAAACATAGTGGAGCGAGTCACTCCACGATTACAGCATGCAAATTGCGCTGTTGTTCTTTCAGCTGTAAAGGTGGGATTGTTTCCTTCTTTCTCACAAACTTCTAAAAAAATTATGCTTCAGCATGATTAGCATTGCCAGAATCAGGCCTTTCACTAAGGGGTCATTGTATAGTGTGTTAGCAAAAATAATACATGCATTAACTTGATGTATTAGCAATTCTATGTTTGGTACACTTTCCCATACTCTATTATATATTGAGGTATGTATTACCAATACTATGGATTTTTAGGTATTAGTAATGTAAAGGGATTTAATGCCTGCATTAGCATGGTTAAAGATCAAATGCCCCTCAAAGCCTTTTTTTACATCTTTTCCACCATATTTGTGGATAGTATCTTTGTAAATAAATATATATTTTTTAAAATATTTATGCAATGTATGTTATTTTTAATACATAAACCAAACAATGCATGATAAATATCTCTTCATAAGTAATGCAAGCATTAACGATCTATTTAGCATTATTCTTATACACCATACCAAACAACTCTTAATAGTCATTTTCTGGTGTTGCAGATGATACTCCAACAGATGGAACTCATCACCAGCACTGATGTAGTTCGGAACCTTTGTAAAAAGATGGCTCCTCCTCTTGTAACGTTGCTTTCAGCAGAGCCTGAAATTCAGTATGTTGCATTAAGGAACATAAACCTCATTGTACAAAAGCGTCCGACAATTCTTGCACATGAAATCAAGGTATTTTGTGGTGTTGCCTAGGCACTTGCAAGATTGGCGATAAAGCCTCTATTTCCTTAGCACTGTTGGACATATTTGTAACTAAAACTGGACAACTAAGCTTTGCTTCTATTACTGTTCTGTTTCTAGGTCTTCTTTTGCAAGTATAATGATCCTATATATGTGAAAATGGAGAAGTTAGAGATCATGATAAAACTTGCTTCAGACAGAAACATAGACCAGGTAAATTTCTCTGCTTTTTATTCAGTTTAGTTCCTCTGATACAGGTTCTTGTGTATTTCATAATTAGTGGTTTATATATTTGTAGGTGTTACTGGAATTCAAAGAATATGCTACTGAAGTGGATGTTGACTTTGTCAGAAAAGCTGTCCGTGCTATTGGGCGCTGTGCCATCAAATTAGAGAGGGCTGCAGAGCGCTGTATTAGCGTCCTGCTTGAATTGATTAAGATAAAAGTAAACTATGTTGTTCAAGAAGCTATTATAGTAATCAAGGACATTTTCAGACGATATCCTAACACGTAAGATTCGTTGAAGTCTACTATGCTAAAGTTGAGTTCTGGTCTTTTATTTAATTCTTTTCATTCTGCCTTTCTTTTTCAGCTACGAGTCCATAATTGCTACTCTTTGCGAGAGTTTGGACACACTGGATGAGCCAGAGGCAAAGGTAAAGATCTTTCCAGGAGTTGTCTCTGGGAAGTTGTTGGGTCTACAATCTGTTCACAGATTTTGTAACTGCTTCTATCTCTTCGTTCACAGGCATCGATGATCTGGATTATTGGTGAATATGCTGAAAGAATTGACAATGCAGATGAGCTCCTTGAAAGCTTTTTAGAGAGCTTCCCCGAGGAACCTCCCCAAGTGCAATTGCAGTTGCTAACAGCAACAGTCAAACTATTCCTCAAGAAGCCAACTGAAGGACCGCAACAAATGATCCAGGTACTTCTTGTTGCCATACGATCAAGTGATCTCGTGTTATTTTATGCAATATGTCCGTCGATATAGACCATAAATGAGAAGAACCAATTTCCTAAAAAGAGGATGACATGTTGAGTTTTCTATATGTAGAGTAGTTAGTGAAAGATATTGTGTATCTGAAGCGATGCTTCTAAAGTGAAAAGCACAAAAAAGTGACAACGTCCATGGTTTTTTTTTCTTTTTGGATAAAGGTGACTTGACAAGGTCCATTGGCCTTGAAGCTATTCTTTTTAGAAATGAAGCACACTTCTTTGAAGTAAAGCGGACAAGTTATGAAGAATTAAAAGAAAAGAGGAAAAGGGCCTGATATACCCCTCAATTTTGCGATCTAGAGCTGATATACCATTCGTTACAAAAGTGGCTGATATATACCCCTATTGTTACACAAATGGCTCAAATATACCCTTTTGTGTGTCTTTTGAAGTGCACACTTTTCTAAAGGCACATGCCTTCACACATGATACAAGAAGCCAATAATTCCTTGCTTTGACTCGGTTCATCCCATCATCGATTTTAATAACACTGCCTTGAAGTTGATATTGATAATTTTGAATTATTAAATACTTGGACCAGGCCTCAGATCTCTTTTGTTTTTGGACCAAAATGTAATAGGCTCATTTAGAGCCAAGTTATTTTGATTTAATTCAATAAAATGGCCCAGAGGCTGTAGTTTTTTTTTTTTTTAAAAAAAAGATTATCTTAATTCAAAAATATGAAGGTGTGAAAAAAAGGACATAAAATTTGTGGGTATGAAGAAAAAGCTCATTGGGCCTAGCTTAACACCACAAGCTAGGTGCGGACTGTCGAAGACAACGAAAGGAGACAAGGCAGTCCTTACTCAATGTAGGATACTTAACACTCTCTCCCCTTGCAAGGCCAGGATTTGGATACGTCTGGACGGTGAACAATATAAAATGTGGGCCCAATACTGGGTTAACCAAGAAAAGACACAGGTTGTGTCTGGTTATGATACCATGAGAAGAAAATGGATCTTGAGCCATCTCAACCCCTAAGCTAGTTCATGAGGTGTTGTTGAAGACATATGAGGAGGCAACAACTCATTCTCACAACCTGTGTGGAACATTTAATGGAGGGGGGACGTTCATAGAACTATGAAAGTAGAAAGTGAGATATATTCAATTTAACCAGGATATCGATTTATATTCACTTCTATTGTCAATTTCATGTTCAAATGGTGCTTTTGCCAAGTCCAAACAATAACTGGGGAGTTTGACTGGTTGCTTCTTGCAGCTAACAGAGCCATTTCTCTGTCTTATAGAATTGATCCAAGTATCTTTTGTTTATAAATTTGTTTTTTTTTTTTTTTAGTATAATGTTGATACTCTTCATATGACCTTGCTCAATGCTCATAGGTGGTCTTAAATAATGCCACTGTGGAGACTGACAATCCAGACTTGCGAGATCGTGCATACATTTATTGGCGTCTTCTCTCAACTGATCCTGAGGTATATGTGAAATCAAATGCTTCACTTTTCTTTGGGCTGTCTCATGGACCTTTTTATGACTTAAGTGTGCAAGCTCTATCTTCAATTAAAAGAAAAGACTGGCTGTCTTTGGGGTGATAGTTGATGTAATTCATAACTATTTCCCCTTGGCTGCTTTTCTCTTTGCTCATAGATATGTTCTCAATTTGAATGAATATGTACATTGTCCTGGGATTAAGTTGATCTCTGTATGTCAAGTTATAGCAAACTCCTTTGTATATTGCAGGCAGCTAAAGATGTTGTGTTAGCTGAAAAGCCTGTGATCAGTGATGATTCGAACCAACTTGATCCTTCTCTTCTCGACGAACTTCTTTCCAATATTGCTACTTTATCCTCTGTCTATCATAAACCTCCAGAAGCATTTGTCACTCGTGTGAAGACCACTCAGAAAACCGAGGAGGAAGATTATCCTGATGCAGGTGAACAGAACTATTCTGATTCTCCTGCTCGTGTTGCCGAAAGTGGTGTGTCACCGCCAGCTAGTACAGCTAATCCTCAGCATCCTGCAGCACGGCAACCAGCTGCACCTGCAGCTCTGCCTGATTTACTTGACCTTGGCATGGAGAACAGCAGTAGTGCTATTGTGTCAGTTGATGAGCCTGCAACCCCTGCCGGGTATGTACAATTTGTCTGCATCTGTACTATACAGAATGTCCTCGCAATCTCTTTTAAGGTCACCAACATAATGATTTAAAGGCTGGATTCTCGCCATACTGAATCTGAAGTTACTTAAGCAAAAAGGAATTCTGCTTTTTTGTCAAAAAAGATCTGCACTCCTTTTTTTTTGACATGTTTCAAACTCTTTTGAGATATCATTGTGAAAACACTTACAGAGCGCTGACTTTTATTGCAGCCCTCCTTTACCTGTCTTATTGCCAGCCTCTAGTGGTCAAGGTTTACAAATCAGTGCCCAACTGGTACGGAGAGATGGACAGGTATTTTACAGCATGATGTTCGAGAACAATTTACAGGTTCCTCTTGATGGCTTTATGATTCAGTTTAATAAAAACACATTTGGTCTTGCTGCCGGTGGACAACTCCAAGTGAGTATTATATGCCACTTCTGTCTGCAGTTATGTTACTGTTCTGTATAAGCAGAGAATCTGATTAGACCCTTCTGTAAATTTGACTTCTCGTTGATTGTTTACTTTTGACGTCTTGTGCTCAATAGGTTCCTCAATTGCTACCTGGGACATCTGCAAGCACTCTCTTACCGATGGTGTTGTTCCAGAACATTGCCCCTGGCCCCCCAAATACCCTTTTACAGGTTGCAGTTAAAAATAATCAACAGCCAGTATGGTATTTCAATGATAAAATCTATTTCCATGTACTTTTCACGGAGGATGGGAGGATGGAACGCTCCACTTTTCTCGAGGTAATATACATTGTTGAATTTCTGTCTAGATCTGTGTATTGACTGCTCTTTGGGATTGAAGTGTTGATTGAATGGGGATTAACGTATGTATTACCCTGTCCTCGAGTTAATGGCATAATATGTGTGTGCTCGGCTTTGATATTTCACCTCAAGAATGATGGATTTATCATTTCTCGCAGCTCTTGTCAATTAAAATTATCAGTCCCTTTTCTTCATCTTTTATTCTATCTGCATTATTTCATTGCATTGCCAATTGCTTTGACAACAACGTAAACAAGTTGGGCGCGTAACACTGGATCTTCTTGCTTCTTTACCAGACATGGAAGTCACTGCCTGATTCAAATGAGGTATCAAAGGACTTCCCAACATCTGTTATCAACAGCGTCGAAACAACCCTTGATCGGCTAGCTGCATCGAACATGTTCTTTATTGCTAAGCGCAAACATGCTAACCAGGAGGTCTTGTATCTTTCTGCCAAGATTCCTCGAGGAATTCCTTTCTTAATCGAACTAACAGCAGTCATTGGAACCCCTGGTGTCAAATGTGCCATCAAGACTCCAAGCCCTGAAATGGCTCCCCTCTTCTTTGAAGCTGTCGAGACTTTGCTCAAGAGTTGATAAGCTTGCTTATTCCATCTCCTTTTTTTAATTTATGTCCCTTGTAATTTTTGTTTTGCTCCTCTTTCATCGGTACACGCCTTATTTTTGTTCTGATTAATTAGCTTGAGTTTCCAGATTGAACTGTTAATTCATGCTTCATCCTTTGTTCAGCGCATGTTATTATAGTTTTTTTTTTTTTTTATTTCACGAATCTTCAATTTTTTTCAGCTTTGTGGAATGTGCGTTAGAAATTTTCTTATTGTAGCCTCCTTATATTTGTTGACATTGGGGATTGTCGATTTCATTTGTATCTGAGCAGACACAAACATTACAGTCATCCTTAATCATCTTTCAAGGAAATCTCTAGTATAAGGTGCTTACCTTTTTCTGTTTATGTATACATCTAATAGATTGAAGTTGTCATGTATTATATCACTATAGCTTGAAGAAATTACAATTTATAGTTATAGTTAGAGTGTTGTTGCTATTTTCTCTCTCTGTTCTTCCTCTCTCTTTCTACAATTTCTCATCATATATACAAATACATATGTATATCAGTTGCATATATACAATTAATTGATAGATATACATATTTAATTCGACAGATTACATATACAATTCGCTTTTTTGCCTTCTCTCGGTCGCCTTTCTCCTCTCTCTGCCAATCTTTTACTCGTCTCTCTCCTATAATATGTAGCTATAAATTAAAATTTTAGCAAATTATAGTTATTTGTGCTTTATTATATTTCAAAGTGTTTGTTGTTTTAGAAAAATCCTCTTATTGAAACCTCATCTCCAAACATTTTTGCCTTTAATGTCATATTGTAAATGAAAATTTCAAAATTTAATACCATGGTGTAAAATTAATTAGTGAACAGTTTTTCCTTTTTGATGTTTCATGTGCTGTTTCTCTCAAGTGTAATTTCAAAATGAAAGCGGGAAGAAAGAAAGTGAAAGTAGATGAAGGCAAGGGTTGCTTTAGGCCTTTCAAATTGTTAGACTTCAAAAGTGATCATTTTTTTTTAATTTATCATTTTTAATCTTTAGTATATCTATTTTTTTTCTTTAAAGAAATTATTATTTGCTAAAAGAATGATTAATGGAACAATTTTGCCATGTCTCCTTTTCTTTTTGTTTTGAGATTAGGATCTCGTTGATTTTAAAAAGAATCATAGATCTGTGTAAACATCTCAACGAACTCATGTAGACACTGCACAGCTCCAAGACAATCTGTCAAATTTACATGGTGATGTTTTTTCCCCGTTCCTGATTCCTTTTGAAGATCCACAATAGCCACAAAGCATCGTACTCAAAATAAAAAAGTGAATTTCCACAATTAGACCATGTCTAGACCCGACAATAGGATAGGAGTCGAGCCACCTAACCTCCACCTTACCTTTGGTTGTCCTTGTCAGAACCATAAATTAGAAAAAGGGGAATGTAATGCTTAGGAGATGCACGTGCAATACACATAGAAGCTAGTTTTATTGAATATCTTTGAGACTTTTTATTAAGGTTGGCTTTAAGACATCAACTTTATTAAGCTGACATAAAAAAAAAGTAGTATATAGAAGATATAATATAAAAAGAGTATTTTATTTTACATTAGATAAATTTGGACAAAACGATTATCAACAATTTTAGACTTTACTTCTAAAAATTGGAAGAAAATCTTAGGAGACAAGCGTCTTTATTAATCGATGAATGATTATCCCATCTTAAGTATGAAATGATACTACAATTATGCTAAAATAATTTCAGAATTACTAATTTTGGAATAAAAAGTTTAATAAAAAATAAAATTAAAATAATTTTATATTTTATTCTAAAATTTTACCCATCAGAGAGATCTTTTTCCCCTTATTCATGGGTCAAATTTTAACCAAATGTATTTTATGTATAAGCAATGATACCAAATCTTTGAGATGGATTGAAAATGACTTGCTTCTTATTCCTATTGGATATTTATTTATGGTATTAAATAAAAGGTCACAATATTTTTAAAATGTTACCTTTTTTTTTTGGTTATTTAATTTGAAATTTGGTTGAGCAATCAACTGACACCATGTTATATATTTATAGTATGTTGGTTTGGTTAGTTTTTTAATTAAATATCCATGCCACTACAAAAATCCAAGTGTCCCTTCTCCAACTCCTTTGGGACCATTTTATAGGTAGTGTTTCTAGCAATAATATAGAACTCAACTTATGTGTGGCTATCTCGTTTATATTGTCGATCTCAAATTCGAATTAAAAATAAAAAGAATTATTGAAAATTTTTTGAAAATAGTCTTTTTATTTTATAAAGATAGAGGTAAAATTAGAAGCAAGTTTGGTGCACTAAATCTTTCGCTATGTGCAGGGTCTGGAGAAGGGATCAACCACAAGGGTTTATTATACACAACCTTACCTTGCAGGAATTCTCGCTATGCGTAGGGTCTAGGGAAAGCCCCGACCACAAAGGTCTATTGTACGCAGTCTTACCTTACATTTCTGCTAGAGGTTATTTCTAAGACTTAAACCTGTGACTTCTCCTGGTCACATGAATTTTGGGAAAAATTACAGAAATTTTGTATTAGGTTGAAATATTTTTAAATATTCCCTGCTTTTTTTACAAATTACTAAAAAAAAAATTTCAATATGAAATTTATCTAAGTTACCCATAATTTTACCAATTATCAGGTAAAACTACGTACAATTATTTTTATTGAATTACATTTTACCAACAATTTCACCAACTACCAGGTAAAATTACATTGAATTTATTGTTTTTATTGTAAAGTATTCCTACCAATATGTCTACTTGTTTTACAAATAAAGCAAAACATTTCATGAATTTTTTAAAGGTTGCCAATCATTCAAAATTCTTTTCCCTCTCTAAGTTGAACTTTTGAAAATATGGAGTACATCAAAAGCCAAATGAAATTTCCCTCTTCACATGAATTGAAATATATTTGAATAAGTAGAATCTAGAAGCTTGAAAAAAAGGCAATTAATTTCGGAGTCAAATGAGCAATATGGGCCAAATTAAAATGAATCGAGTCAATAAAAAAATTTTACATAATTCTATCCAAAAGTTAGTTTGATGAGCTAAACAACGATAACAAATCAACAACAGCAGCAATATATACTCAGTGAAGCCTCATATAGTGAAATCTGAGGAGAGTAAAGTATACGCATATCTTATGTCTATCATTTGAAGATGGAAAATCTATTTTCAAAATATCGTTGACAAATGAATCAAATCAAAATAGCTAAACATGATAACTTATAAGAAAATAATATTAGCGAACTACTTGTAATCTCGTATGCATTATATTATTTCTCTTTTTGCTCTTAGTTTATATAGATTGATATACACGAAGTAAATTGAAAATGTATTTTTAAAAGAAAATTCAAATTGTAAGTAGTTATAGAAGATCATTTCCTCGTTTGTGTGTATATAAAAATTATGGATAATTAATCGAATTTAATTATTACCTAATCTTGAATTATTTTCATTGTGTGTGTGTTCTTGATAAAATTTTCTTTTTATATAATCTAAAATTTGATTTGGATTCCAAACTTTTTTTGTTTCAGTCTCCCAGAAAGTGAAAAAAGTTATTGAAAAATCTTTCTCTATATTTTTGGAAAAAAATAAATAAGGTGGTACGTCATTACTGTTGCTTTAACCATTAACTCCATTTAGGGATGACAACGGGGAAGCTATGGCGTAAGAGCGGGTTGAGTTCAATTTATAAATTTTTTAAATAGTTTTGTCTAATCTTACATGATGATTTTTTTCATTTTCAAATCGCTCTGTCTCTCTCCACATAGATACACCCTGAATAAACTCACACACTTTAAATTTTTTAGTTTTATTTTTATTTTTTAACTAAATTTAATATGAAACATAAAAATCTAGTTTTTAAAATTTTTCACTAATTAACATCTCAACAATTAACTAACTATTTTTAGTTGACATTTGAACAATTATTTCTTAATTGTTAATCAAAAGTTTCTAATTAACATTTCAACAATTAACAATTTACCAAACATGTCTTGTTTAAATTTTAGGAAAAAAATAAAATTAAGGTCAATGTTTAATATAAAAAGGTTATATCTTTGATCTTTATTAAGTAGAAAAAATTATTTATTTCGAATTCCTATTTGATTCTTTAATCTCACTGCTCCATCCCACATAACTTTAAATTTAACCTGTCCCACATAGTTCTAAATCCGCCCCATACCCACCCCATTATTATTACCCTAAATATCACATTTCTTTTTTAAGTTCAACTCCTATTATCTATGTATAGCAATAATAACAAAAATTTCGTTAAATGTCGTAAATATATATAAAGAAGTCAAAAAATAGAGTCAATGCCACTCCGCTCCATCACGGTCTATATGAATATTTTTTTTCACTTTTAACTAAATTTATACTGAAACGTCTTTCAACCTAATGTCCTTCAATTTAATTCTAATTCTAATTTCATCATGATCTCATTCTCGTAAATCATTTTATCTTAAAATTAACAAAAAATTTAACCAAACAATCTTCTTTCATGTTATCCTCCGATTAATCTAAATACATTCATGCATTATGAAACCAAATAAAGTGCCAAAAACATCACTTAAAAATCCACCACAAATTATTTAAAAATTAATTGTACGTGTGTTAGAAGTCAAACATTATACAATATTAAAAAAGAACACAAATTAAACTAGTGTACAAAAGCATGACCAAATAAATAAAAAAATACTATAAAAATAAAATACAAAATAAAAAAATAAAAAAAAAATCAATACGAATCACTACCCATATTACGACTAAACGACACAAAAAAGTAATTGCAGAGCATGTGGGTTGTGGTCCCCACTTTTATTTACTCTCAGTGGGTCCCACTTCTTAGGATCGAAGGTGAGGAGAGATGTGTCCATTTTCGAAAATCAATTTGATTCTATCCTTAAACGTTTCATCTCATATAAAAGTAACGAAAAAAATATAGGTAGACGAGGATGATCATATTATCTCCACATATATGGGTAAAGTGTTCTATCTTCACAAGAGTCTGAATTTTAATGAATAAGTTATCGTATTGTTGGTGTAGACTATGAGGATGAGGAATGCATCTTTCAAAAATCTGATAGAGAATATAAATGGATACAAATAACTATTCTATCTCGTGATACGATCTGCATACACTATATGTTATTCCTTCAAGAATTTATTGTAGACAGTGATGGAATCAGAATTGTCACTAAGGAATATAAAGGAATACAAATAATTATTCTATCTCGCGATATGATCTATGTACACTCTATGTTGTTCCTTCAAGAATTTGCAGGCAGTAGCAGAGCCATGATTGTCAATAAAAAGGTTTAAAATCTAAAAAATAATTACACGAACTAGTCAAAGAAAATTTAATATTTATCATACATATATGATATTCATCAAAGGGGTTCAAATGAACCCTCTAACAAAATAATAGTTCCGCCCCTAATCGTACGGATTTCACCGAGCATGTTGTTCTTCTTATTGCGTGGGGCCCACTTCTTTTCTCAGTGGATCTTTGTGGGTCCCACTTATGTTTTCTCTTTCTCTCTTTTTTTTTTCCAAATTTTGTCAAAAAAATAATTTGTGCGCTCCAGCTGCCTCGAAAAAAGAGCGGATTTGAAATGTATATATTCAATATAATTAATAAAATTTTTTGAAAACAATAAGGGTACAAACAGTTGTGACTTAAGGTACAAACAATATATACTTTTGGATTTTGTTGGGATAAGGTCCGACAGCTGTATTTCTACTGACACGTGTACGTTCCAATATATTTTCCCGCTCTTTTTTCGTTTTTAAACCGGCTCGGCTCGGCTCGACTTCTGAGCTTGGACTTGTGAAATTACCTTTATGCACTTGGTAAAAAATAAAAATGATGTTGTTTGGTGAATAATCGATCATTGTTGCAGTTGCCGGAGATGTGCCAGACAAGGTGGTATAATATTTTATCTGTTTATTTTATTTGATATCGTTTATTTTGATATGATATTTTAAAAAAGTAGATAAATTCTTAAAATTTGTAGTCAAAAATAATTTTGAGATATTTAGGAAACAACCTCTCTACTTTTATGAGGTTGCGGTAAGGTCTGCGTACAATCGACCCTCCCCAGACCCCACTAGTGGAATTATACTGGGTATGTTGTTGTTGTTATATGCTTGTCAGTTGTTAATCATTTCAATTAGATATAAAAATAAAATTTTCACGTTTAAATATTTATAATTATAGTGAAGTGGTATTCTTTCAAGAATAGACATATAAAATAGGATAGGGGGAGTATTTGATAGGCAAGTTGTTTGTCTTCATAATTATTTTTTCTTGATTCGATATTCATTTTGAGGTTTGATTAATTTGAATTTGAAAAATTAAGTCTTTCTATTAGAAGACGTAGAAAATGCAGCGTATATTGATCGAATTTTTATTCATTAAAGAAGTGAAAATGAATCAAAATTCAACCGATAAATACCATATTGTTAGAGAGCATTATAAAAGTGTAAAATATTTTTATTATGAACTTTATATTGACTACAAATTGAACTAAAGAAGGAGTGTTGACAGTTCGACAATGTGAAAATCGTAATCTCGACTTAGAATAACCAAATGTCCATCATGAGTCGTATGGGCACCCCCACCAGGTAGAATAGTTGTGATATCCCCTTTGAGATCTAACTCTAGAGGATAATATTCATTTCTTCTTTATACTAGTGCTCGCTTTGAAAACTAAATAATGAAAATAGTACGTAACAGCCAACCAAATAATGATAATACTTATTTTAATAAAATTGTACGAAAAATTATACGAAAAACTATAATTTATAGAAATTTTATGTTTATAAGTAAACATTATACTTTAAATATTTAAACAAAATTCTAACTTCACTTTGGAATTTTAAATTGTTTTTTTTTCACATGATGAAACCAATCTTAGAAAATTATAAATCACTTTCAAATCTTGGGATGAAGAGAATATTTGGTAGGTTATATTTGAAGTATTTGTGTGGTTCTTCTCTTCTTATGTGTCATCTCATATAATAAATGTAACTCTATTATTTTGATATTATCAATTCTTCAAACTTCATATTATTAGTACGACATATTTTGTGAAATAAGATAAAAGTTTATTGTGCTCTAAATTTATATTTGATTAATTGATTACTTTAATCAATTTAATTTATAAGTGTGACTTGAGAAAAATATGATATACACATAATTTATTTATATTTTATAAAAATAAAAAAATTATTTTTGAATAATCCTAGATTCAAGTACAATAAAATCAAAGTAATTATTAAAGAAACGATAAGAAAGTATGTGAATATATAGGGCTAAATACTATGACAACCATGGTACTTTAGATTACCAAGTCTTATCCTTATCAAAAAGCAAAACAACAACACTTCACTTACGATAAATCGAATATTTTTAATTTGCGACTTGTATAATTTGATATTTGGAGTTCATTATACATCTTATTCCAAATATATTTCCTCCTTTTAAAAATGTATGTATGAAATACATCCATCTCGGCGTACATATTATATCTTCTGAATATAAAAATTCTTAACTAGTTGATAATCTACCTTAAAAAAATTGATTTAATCATCATCTACAACAATAACATATCCAGTGAAGTAGAATCTGAAGAGAATAAAATATATCCAGCTCTTATCATTGCATCACAGAGATAGAAAAGCTATTTTCAAAAAATCTTTGTCTAAAAATCAAGCCTAATAAGCAAAAGAAACTAGATATGACACCAAAAAAAAAGAAAGAAAAGAAAGAAAAACGGCTAATAATAAACAACAAATGATAATACGTAAAAACATTAAAAGTAATAAATATAAAATGAATAATAATAACATAAAATATAAAGACACGATTACTCCTACAAACATATTATATTACAAGGTCATACATCAATCTACTCATTTACGTTTATTTGATTGCAGTACCTTTTCATGACAATTTTTTTTTTTTTTAAAAAAAACTGATTTAATCATCAATTCATGAAATTTACCTTTAAATTTGATTATAGGACCTTTTTATTGACAATCAAAAAAAAAAAAAAGGCTCCAAATGGACCCATCGCTTTCAAAAAAAGCCTCGGATTCCCTTGTACACATAACCGGGTTCATTAAATCAGAAAAAAACTCGGCTCAACACTCAACCTACTCAGACCCGAGCCGGCTAAGTATCCAAGCCGGTTCATATATATGAAAACGAGAAAAAAAGAAGAAGAAAGAGATAAGGAAGAAAAAGCCAAGTGACCGTACAAGTGGGTCTCGTTTCTCTCTCCTCTCTCCTCTGTTTTTTTATGAGAAGAAGAAGAAGAAAGCAGGTCGTTTCCATTCCAATGGCAGTTGTGAAGCATTTACTCTATGTTCTCTCTTTCTCTCTCTAAAACTACTTCACTTTCTCTCTCTACATTACCCGTTAATTTCGGTTCTATCAGATTGCATTTCACTCGAATCTGACGATTAAATCAGAATCTGCTATTTGTTTATCGGTATTACTATGAAACGACTGTTGACTGACTGGTATTCTCATTCGAACTGAGGTAACGTAAGCTGTTGTGGATTTGACGTGTTCGGTTTTTTTTCTTCTACTGTTTGTTTTGTTTTGTGTGTTTTACGCAATGTGGAAAAAACTTTTTTTTGTCCTTTTTTCAATTTGAAACTGATTGATATTTCTGAGTTTTTCTCTAATTTGTTTTTTTTGTTTGAATTTGTTGAAATTTCAGCATGATTGCTGTTTTTGAGTGCCAATTTTTTAAAGTTTTACACTGGAAGTTGATAATGATTGTGAGTTCTTCTATAATTTGCTGCTGCTTTTTTGGTTTGTTTGAATCTAGTGAACAGCATGTTTGATTGGTTTGAATGAATGTCAGTTTTTGAAGTTTTACATTGGGAAATTGATTTAATTTTTTTTCACTTTGAAATTTAATGATTCTGAGTTTTTCTCTAATTTGCAGTTTTTTTGTTCGAATCTGCTGAATTTGCTGAACGGATTCAGCATGATTGCTTGGTTGAATGTCAATTTTTGAGTTTTTTCCCCCTTTTTTCACTTTGAAATTAATGATTGTGAGCTCTTTTTTGATTTGCAGTTTTTTTTGTTTGAATCTACTGAATTTGTTGAATGATTGCTTGCTTGAATGTCACTATTTTTGAAGCTTTACATTGGGAAATTGATTTTTTTTAGGTCACATCAACTATTTCTGGTTTGCAGTTTTTTTTTTTCTTGTTTTTGTGTATAATTTTTTTGGTAAACATGATTGCTTGCTTTATTTTTGGTTTGTTTGATCTACTATTCAATGAGCTTTTTTGGATTTGCAGTTTTCTCTACTACCTCTCATTTGTTTGAGTTTCACTGATTGATACTTTATATATTGAGAAAATCCAATAAACAATTCTGAGCTCTTCTCAGTTTTGCAGTTTTCTTAATTTTAATTGTCATTTTCATGGACTTTTTTAATGTTAATACCTTCTTTCGAGCAAATTGAAAGCCCTAGAATTGTGATTAGCTAATATTTAAGTTTTATATCTAATAATTCATATTGATCTATTCTCCATCTTAGCTAAGTACGATTTTTGTTGCTAATTTTGATTGAATTGGAGAGATCAAGCTTAATTAAAATTGCCTTAATCTTAATTTTTTATAACCAGTAGATTTTAATGGATCATGCATTCTTGCATTTATTACTCATGCTGAATCCGTGACTTGCAGAAATTTAATGGCTTGTTGGCTCATAGTATTCAACATTCCATAAGAAATTTCGTGTCAGTCTATCAGATCTTAAATATCACTCCCTTTTTGTGTCTCTCCTTTGAGTGTGTATGGCTGTATGAAAATGGCTACCTTTTTGACATACTTGATAGTTGCTTTTTCAGGATTTTCATTTGAGATTGGGAGTTCTGCTCTTTTTTTTCCTTAGCTTGATTGATTCTGGTTCTTGAAACTTAAAAGGATTTCAGTCACTGTCAGCAAAGCCGTTTGATTGTGAGGTGAATCGCGTTATTGGGACTGGAGATTCTTTAGAAAGGTATTTGAATTGGGATTTAGTCCTGTGCTAGAAGTTGAAGTTTGATCTGGTTGTAATGAGGAGGAGCAAGGGAGAAAGAATTATCCACTATGTAGGATTCTATAGTTTGGTTCCAGAATATCAGTAGCTGATTTAGTCATCTCGATTGCTATCTTCATTGGGATCATTGATTAATTAGTTGTTGAGACAAGCAAAATGCTGGAAACTCAATTATGTCCTGCTCGGGTGTTATCACCTTTCCGCGAAGAGAGTGGTGATGAGGAACTGTCTGTACTTCCAAGGCATACGAAAGTTATTGTGACGGGGAACAATAGAACCAAGAGTGTTTTGCTGGGGCTGCAGGGAGTTGTCAAGAAGGCTGTTGGACTTGGTGGTTGGCATTGGCTGGTGAGTCCATTCTTTTTTGATTGTGCATGTTTATTTTTTCCTTTCACCCCAACACTCCCAAATGCCTTTTCCTAGTTAACCGTTAAATTGGCTTCTGATTATAAGGGTATTCTCTTTAACTTATAGGTAATAGTTCCTTTGGACATGCTAGCAAAGTGAATTTAACTCTACATGACTTCTATTAGTTAAATAGTTAAGCTTTAGACCTTGCTTTTGTGAAGTCGCCTATTTAAAATCAGTGTTTTCTTCATCTGTTTTTGTGATTCTGCTATCCGTTTGTTTGTGGAATCAGTTATTAAACTTTGTTGTCTCAAAAATCTGAAGGTCCTGAAAAATGGAGTTGAAGTCAAGCTACAAAGAAATGCATTGAGTGTGCTAGAACCTCCTACAGGGGATGAAGAAGACGACGATTATGACTTTGATGACTCAACCAGTGGTTCAGACATTGGCGAAAAAGAAAACCATCACTTTGGTTAGTCTCCATTATCTGAACTTTGTTTTATCAGTTCATCTAATTTCTGAAAAAGGTTTCTTATTTGACTATAATCCTTGTATTTGGAAGCTACTGGTGTCGTATACAGAAAAGTAAGCAAGCCTAGAGTTCGCTATACAAGGCCATGGGCTTTATCTGGACCAACAAAGACAATGAACCGTGGCAATTGCAGAGAAGTTGAACCTAACTATTTGCAACCGGTAAGCACATAAAGTAGATATGTCTCTGTCCAGTGTTCTGTAACACCACAACATCTAGACATCAATTCTGTCTGTGAAATTCATGTAATTGTTTCATTTTTGGACCATCAGAGGTTGAACTTGGCAAAACTAGGAACTGGATCATTATGGAGGTACTGGCGAAACTTCAACCTTGTAAGTTCCCACCAGCACGAATCATTTTCATTGATCGATCAAACATGTTGGCTCAAGATAGTAACAGGTTTGCATATATGCAGGCACATATTAGCCCTAACCCGACAAAGGAACAACTGCTTAGTGCTGTTCAGCAACACTTTGCGTCACAGGTCTGGTTCATTTTCATGCTATGCGTAACTACATAAATCTTTCTCATCCCCTCCTCCTAACGCATCGTTCCGATCTTAAATCTTTTCAGCGAGTAGACGAGGTACAAGTGGTGGTAGAATTTATCCGTGCAGCCAAGAGATTAAGATCAACTGACACACATTGAAGGGGGGAAATTTGTGAAGAAGGTTGGATTATTATCTGTAAAATACAATGCATGCATGTATAGAGTAAGTAAATATTTATGAACCTCTAACTTAGTTCAGCTAATTATAGAACTCTACTAATGGAGACTGGTGGGATCTTCTTTGTTAGCTCATCTCCCCCAAATTGTCTCCCGGATCCCTAACCTTTGTATTATTCGGACCCGGTTCATTTTCTAGTGTGAAATTATTGAGAAAATATCTGAAAACGTAATTATTGTTATGTGGATGTGGAAGCCAGGCTGTAAATAGGTGTCACGAGTCAACTATAAAAAAGGTGTGGGGTTATATTTTTATTAAATATATCTACCAACCGAAGAAACACTATATATATTTATGCAACCAAACCTAACGTTGGCTTTCAAATTAATACTGTATTATATGAGAGATTGATGAGAAGAGTCTCTTTCTCTTCACGTTATGATATTTAAAAGTTGGTACCAAAACAATTCTATTATTGGTCCCTACAAAAGAGTAGGGGGTTTTCTTTGGATTTGCTCTATTATTTCTGTTTTGGTGGACCCACTCTGTTCCCTCCACCTCTACTTGCGGCGGAGTTAGGATTTTCAAAAAGGGGTTCGAAATGAGTTTGATATCAATTACTCATTTCTTCATTTAAAAATAATATTTGGAATATAGGAGCCAAAGATTGACTATTTTTTGACTTTGGAGTATGATGAAATAAAGCAAAATAATTTTTTAAACTGTCTGCGCTTCTTTCATTTGTGAAGTAGCAGTTAGTTAATGCAACTTTCGACGCTCCTCATGGGTCATCTAGAAACAGTCGCTTTATATTTTTAAACATAGGGATTAGGCTGCGTACATCCGATCCTCTCTCACTCCGCAATGAGCGAGAGCCTTTTAAGGCACTGGGGTGTGGTGTTGTTTTTGTATCTTCCACTTAAAAAGTCATTATTGGAATTGAAATAACAATGTGTTGCGTGAAAGTCAATAATTCTAAACCTTAAACGATGATAAAGCCAAAAAAGTAAACATAAAAGGATATAATATTTCAATATAATTTGTCCGCGAGGCAGTAGTAATATTTGCGTACATGCTAGTGAATTTCACTGAATATGTTATTGTTGTTGTTTATTAATTAAAAAAAGTATTAAAACTATTGAAGAGAAAATCTTTTCTTAAATAAGACTATTTAAATTATTACAATGTATATGTTATTACAAAAAGGGAAACTTCAATTTTATAAAAGTACAAAGTTTTTTCCTCTAAGAATGGACCAAATATAAAAGACTTATATTTTTCTTTTGCAGAAAATAAAATAATCAATGATAAAAACAAAATATAAGAATCATTTTTTTAATTACAAGGTACTCCATGCTAATATATTGAAACTCAAAGTTTCAACGTAATATATTTCATAACAATATTTTATTTTAATAACTTAATAAATGTTGATTAGAAGAACAATATTTTCAGTGAAATTTCACAAGTGAAATTTTAAAAAAAATAAAATATACATAAATTTTATTACTATCTCATAAAAATAAAAAAAATTATTTTTCGAGTTCAATAAATGCCGACTATTTTTGAATTAACAAGTGCCAAAAGTAGACAAACCACACCATTTTTGCATTAAAAAATTGTGAGGTGGGGGATGTCTTTGTGTTGAAGTCTTTCTTTTGTGATGACATTATTTTCTATGGGAAGTCAAACATCAAATGGAGTGTAGACTCCTATTTATTCCTCCCTTTTCTCAAAATGCTTTCGAAATATTCTCTCTGTTTTAATTTATTTGTATTTTAGATATATGCTCAAGTGAAATCGAATCTTCATACATAAAGTCAACTAAGCTTAAGTGAATTCTATACTATCGATGGACCAAGTACATATATCGTTGTTATGTTCCCAACAAATATTTTATATACTCCCTCTGTTTCATTTTTACTCGTTTCTTATATCAAAAATAGAGACTATTCACTTTATTTGGTCATTTTAGCAAATTCAAAGAATTTTATTAGTGTTTTCATATTATATATTAAATAACTATATAAATAGTGTTAGTCAAATTTTAGAGTCCTAAAACATTATTAATAAGATTAGTTTGGTAAAGTACACCTTTAGTTAAAAAAATTTAAAATGTGTGTCAGGTTAACAGAGACCAAGGAATATGTAACAGAGAGAGTACCTTTAATAGATTTCTCAATTTACTCATTTAGGACTACTATTTAGAAATAATTTAGGATAACTACTTATAGTAATGTGAATATTCTCTCCGTCCATCTTTTCCACTATGTTAAAAATACTTAGTTTCTAATTTACCTTTATCATTAATTATAACAATTTTCTTACTATATTTTTAAGATATTGTATTATGATATTCCAAGAGTGATCAGATAAAATTGTCCCTTACATGTACTGTTTCTTAATCCTTGTGCAAAGTCAATAGTGAACAGCTATTGTTCGACAAAGAGAATAACTAATATGGGACGGAAGGAATAGTATATTTGATTCGATATTACTCAAGAAAACAAATTTAACACAAATCAAACCAAGCTCAAAATGGGTCATAGCTTTTGGATCATAACAAAATATTTTGGGCTTATATGGAATACTTGCCCAATACTTTAATGGACTTAATGTTGGGCTTTCAAGTTTCATCTTTTGGACAATCCACAGCTTTGTTACCAGTCTTAATAAACTAACCCAATTTAAACTAAAGTTCACTTATCAAGAAAAATGAGATGGGTACAAGAAAAATGAGAGGTAGCGGTAAGGTCTGCGTACAACCTATCCTCTGCGGACCCCACTTGTGGAATTTCACTGAGTTATTGTTGTTGTTGTTGCCTATTTTTAGGCCTTATTTATATTTTTGTTCCTATTTTTAAAAATTTTGCAAATTTGACTTCTAGGAAATTATCATGTTAGAGCTCATCGGCTTTTCGCTTATGACTTATAAGCCAAAAGCCATTGATCTTACTCTCAACTTTCATAAGCATTGGTGCGGACGCCGAAAGAAATGTGCAACATTTGGAAACCCAAAATTTCAAGCATAACTGATATCTAAGCCCGCTGATATGCACATCGACTAATTGTACACAATACTTATCATCTCTCATCAATCGACTAATTTCTTTATAATACTTATCATCTCTCACCAATCGACTAATTCTACATAATACTTGTCAGCTCTCACCAATATTTTTCTCTCTCTCTCCACTAAGTTAACACCTTAGTGTAATTTATTTTGGATCATATTAAACCTGCGTCGTATACTTTAATTTTAATATTTTTAAGATTGAGTTTTATACTAAAAGTTAAATTCATTTTTTAAAAAAAATCAGTTTTCTGCTAACTAATATTTTGACTGTCAAAATTATACTCTTTGCCGGAAATTTTAATATCCATTATTGTACAAATTATATGATACTGTAATTGCTTATGTTTCTATCATGACATGTAACTTTAATTGAAGAATTTTAAAATAAGCCACCCTTCGTCTAAGATGGCTCCGCCCATGCTACAATAATTTCATTAGATACATTATCGATTTGAATGATAAAACTTATTCAGACAATAGTTTATTTTAATCATAAAAAATAAGGCACCTAGTAGGTTTAAAATAATTGTTCTCCATTCTAAAATACCACAATTAAGTTGGCTACATTTATTTTTTTAATTTTGTGGATAAGTAAGTTGGTCCTATTATTATAGATTATCCTAAATATTTGGAATTAATATATCTTGATTACTTTATTATCTAGATTTCATTAAAAATATTTAATGCAAGAACAAAATATACTTCTAATATGAAATCATCTTTATGACTTCAACAATTATTTTATGTTTTTCCTTTTCTTTAATATTAAAATGGCTTTTTGAACTTCATTAAATCTACTTAATAGTTGAAACTTGGAAAAAAAAAATTAATGATTGCATAAAGATATTAAAAATATCATATGTAGAGTTTAATATAATTAATAAGTAACTTTTAAGGAAGCAAAAAGGGACCATTCCTTTTTTTTTTTTCTTTTTTGAATATTCTAAGCTCTTAAGGTGTTTATATTTGACTTAATTTTTTGAAATAAAGGTTTTGAAAAGGCGTTTTTATGAAAAATATTACTTTTGGTATCTCCGTTTC
Source organism: Solanum clarkiae (assembly GCA_011800125.2). Lineage (NCBI taxonomy): Eukaryota > Viridiplantae > Streptophyta > Magnoliopsida > Solanales > Solanaceae > Solanum > Solanum clarkiae. Next base: position 25,177,571 of record JAABOM020000103.1, on the reverse strand, counting down.
AAATTATATGTCATATTTTTTTAAAAAAAATATTTTAAAGAAAAAATTTTACTTTCATCAACACATCTCAATGCGATTTCACAAAGTATGAAAAAGATAGAGCGTACACAATTTTTTTATTTATAAGTAATTTATCTTAAAATTTTTATTTTAGTCTTGTTGAAATTATTCAGTACGCAAAAATCTATAAAATTATGAATTATTTTAAATCACAAAAAATAAAAAATTCATCCTTTCCTAGGTTTACACCTAGCCAACCAGTTATTTTACGCACAAATTTATTTAAACGTAATATTTTCAACTCAGAATATAAATATAGTACTTATAATAGTAACAAATATTAGATATGAATCATAATTTTCAAAATATAATAGATTACAACAACAACAACAACATTACCCCAATGTCTCAAAGGCTCCCGCCCATTGCGGGGTAAGGGGGGATCGGATGTACGCAGTCTGACCCCTATGTTTAAAAACATAGCGCGACTATTTCCGAATGACTCATGATGAGCGTCGAAAGTTGCATTGACTGCTACTTCACAGCTAAAAGAAGCACAGACAGTTTAAAGAATCATTTTGCTTTATTCCATCATATCCCAAAGCCAAAAAATAGTGAATCTTTGGCTCCATCCGAGATTGATGAAAATCAAAATACAATAGACTCAATATTAAAAATCTAAAAAATCAACTCACAAAATTTGAAAATTAAAATCGCCTCTGAACTAACCATATCATATAAATTAAAAATTAGAGGAAAAGAATTTTGTTATACCCAAACAAATAAAGTATCAACTTCTTTGAAAATTCTTTTTTTTTTCTTGAACTTTCTCTTGATAAGACAATTATTTTAAAGTGTGTAAAGAATAAAAAATAATACAATTTGACTGATAATGATATGTTTGGTAAATAAGTCAAGAAATTTTGCTATAGATTAAAATTTAGAAACTTCCCAACATATATAGTGACAGTGACACAACAATTCATTGAAAAGATACTAATATTAATTTACTCGTACTCGATGTTTATATTAAATTAATAAATATGTGATAGTACTTTTTTAATTAAAATTTTCAACTACCATAAGAATTTGGCCACCAATGTGATAGTATTTTTGACTTTTTTTAGGTGATCAATAAAATCGATTAAGCCTTGTTTGTTGTAATAAAAAAACTACTATTATTTTTTGTTCATAAAAGTAAGATAAATTTTTAATACTGAAAGTATGTTTATCGAAATAAATTAAATTACTATGTATGATGAGAGATTAATAAAGTTAAGTCATCTGTTCATCTTTACTTATCTACTATAATTGCTCGATTCACTCTTAATTATTAAATTTTGACTTTTACACGCTTAAGTTTACCATTTTACCTCTATTAATTGATAAGGTCCATATCTATTTACACATTATATTAAATTAATAAATATATGATAGTATATTTTTAATTAAAATTTTCAACTACCACAAGAATTTGGCCACCAATGTAATAGTATTTTTGACTTTTCTTAGGTGATCAATAAAATTGATTAAGTATTGTTTGTTGTAAAAAAAAAAATATTATTATTTTTTGTTCGTAAAAGTAAGATAAATTTGTAATACTGAAAGTATGTTTATCGAAATAAATTAAATTACTATGTATGATGAGAGATTAATAAAGTTAAGTCTTGATCAATTATATCATTTTGTTTATGTTTGTCTTGATATAACATTTTAAAGAAGGATTAATAACATCTTTAGTCACGAATTTATCAGGAGGTTTTAATTTTAATATATAATTATTTGAAATGTGCACTCTTGATTCTTAATAATATGTTATTTTCAAAAAATATTTACTAATAAATAAAAATAACTTAGTTAACTTGTACGTAGTATATTATACTCCATCTGTTCATCTTTACTTATCTACTATACTTTCTCGGTTCACTCTCTTTTAATTGATAAGGTCCCATATGTATTTACACATTATATTGTTCAAGGACATTAACTCAATAATAATATTTTTTGATGGTATAATAAGAAAAAAAAGATTGTCCTACTTTGATTTATCAAAAATGACAAGTAAAAGGAAAAATCAAATTAAATTTTCTTTTGATAACTAAAGGTGAATGAAGAGAGCACTAAAAATATATGTCCAACAATACTTTTTCATTTATGAAATCAACAGATAATTTTATATTTAGTTCTTAATTTACCCTTGTCTTTAATTATAGTCAATTATTAATTATATTTTTCAAGACATTATATTTATTAAATTCAAAGGGTGAATTGGTAAAACTACTCTTATCATATACTGCTTTTTATCGATGTGATAAGTCAATATTGAACAAATTTTGTTGAAGGACGGAGGAAGTGTTTATTATTTTTATTGATGTGAGTGAAATAAGCTAAAATACCACATATTTTACTCCTCTCCTCTATCTTTACTTGTCCAATATACTATTTTGGAATGTTCAACAATACCTATCCAGTTTATGAAATCAAGAGATAATTTTACTACTCCATCCGTTCACTATTACTTGTCGCTATTTCATTTATCGAGATCAAACTCTATGAATTTTGACCAACATTTTAGGATGTATTTCTTTTTATCATATTAACATGGGAAAGATTGCAACCTATATTATTTTTTATACAATTTTCAACCATCTAAATTTTAGATTTTAAATATCAAATTCAGTTACTTTAATTTAACTTTGAAGTTTAGTTGACCTCGAAAAATGAAATATTATTAAGTAAAAATAAATTAAAAAGTATAATACTTTTAAATTTTTTTATATTAAGTCAATATGTGACAATTAAAAATGAATGGAGGAACCTGGACAAATGAAGTAAAATTTGTCAATAATTGAAGTTAAAGTGAAGGAATTGAAAATAGTATGGAATTTTCACATTAATTGTTTGTTCATGAATTCAAGGAGTTTCAAACTTTTATGCATTAGTCGTTGCCACGTACACTTTTTTATTTCTAAAAGAGAAACATTAAATTAATGGCTTTTCTCGATTCCCACATTAATTATTTTATTATAATAGTCAATATGTACCACTTTACATCTTTATTCGCCCAATAACAATTAATATATTATCATTTAAATATAAAAAAAAATTTATGCTTTAGAAAATCTATTATTTTCGTCATTTCATTTTATACAATACTATTTTCTTTTTAGTTCGTCTTAGAAAATTATCACATTACTTTAATTGAAAAGAATTTAACTTTAAAATTTTATTTTTATTCTTAATGAAATAATTCTCAACCAGTCAAAAAGTACCATTCAAAATGCGACGAAGAGAGTACTAATATATAAATGACGATGTAAGTGTCAAAGAAGGAGCAGATCAACATGTCAACTTTGGTACTTCAGGGGGCAATTTGATAATTTCTTGTCGTCATTAATTAATTATTTTTATTTTTATTTTTTTATATATAAATATTAGGCTCGTTATCGCACAAAGTTTGTCGCTAATGTATTTATAAATGAGGTAGTTAAAATGTAGTAATTATCTTTTTAAATTGGGACAAATAATTAAGTGAATTAAAGTGGTGGATTACTAATCCATTAGTTTATAAAATTAAGAATCTAAAGTTTATTTGATTCGACGAATAAAAGGTAACTAACTATAAAATTTATTTTAAGATGACTTTATCTCATATTTAATTAAAATTCGCAAAATAATTAATTTCAACATTTATAGCATTATTTTCAATCCGAATAATGAATAACTAAATTAGGTATGGACTTATTCTCCAATCAAATAAGTCCTGAGTGACAACAAACAAGTAAAAATATATGAGAAATAGAATATTATTTTAGTATAATCAATAAATAAAAATAAATGGGGAAGAATAATTTGTACTCTCTATATTTATTTCTATTTTTTTTCCTTACAGGAATTACTCCTTATCGACGTATCAAAAATTTAAATATGACACGTAAAAATGAACAATCCTGTAATATAATTCCAAAATTTGAAGTAGTGGTTTTTCATCTGACACACTCTCGCACGAAAGAAGCGCAAGTGCCCAAACGCCTTGGCCTCTTCTTCCCTCCTACCTACCCCCACCCCCCAAATACGCCCCCCCACCCCAGAAAACCTTTTCACCGTTTTTCTTCACTTTCTGACTCATAATCCAATTCAATCATTTCTGATTTTCAGTAAGCTTCTCTACTGTTTATTTTGTTGTTTTCAGCTTCAATTCCACTTCGTACTGATTTTTTTAAGCTTATGATGGATTACATGAAATTCTGGAGATTTTCTGATTTTTTTATGAATTTTGGATTTGATTTTGTTGTTTTTGGATCATTTTGATGTTTTGGACTGGAAATAGGGCTTGTTGTGTTAGTTTAATGGCGATTGGAGTAGCTTTACTTTTGGTCAGCTGCCGTTTACTGTGTTTTATCGATTTCTAAGTTAAAATTATCAGTGAGTATTTATGTTTGTTTATAGACTGGATTTTGGAGGCGTGATCGATCCGTTGGAGAGTAGATTCGAATGTTTGAGTTGTTTTTGGTGCTTTCCTGATGAGTTTTGGACTCTAAAAGGTCATAAAATGCACCTTACCTTTCAGTTCTCTTGTAGAATTTTATAAGTTTATGGTGTCTAGGGTTAGAGGCATCTCAATAGATTAGTATGAGCTTGGTGAATATTATTGTTAAGAGTTACTCTGTTATATTGTGGTTTTACTTGATTAATTTGATTTCAACCATATATAAATGAAGTCCAAATTTCCTTGATTTCGGATGGCTTAGAGACTTAAGCATATCAGTAAGTTTAATGGCGATGAGTAGGTCTACTTTGGTATAGGGGAGAGGTCAGCTGCTGTTTACCATATATAAACGAAGTTAAAATTCCTTGGTTTCAGATGGTTTAGAAACTTAGTCATATCAGTAAGTTTGATGGCAATCAGTTGCTTTACTTTGGCATGGAGAGGCCGCTGCGGTTTAGCTTACATTAACGATGTCCAAATTTCGTGGTTTCAGATGGCTTATAGACCTAGTCATATCAGTAAGTTTAATGGTGCTGAATAGCTTTATGGTGGTATCGGGGAGAGGTCAGCTGCCGTTTACCATATAAGAACGACATCCAAATTTCTTGGTTTCAGATGGCTTAGGGACGTCGTGATATTAGTAAGATTGTTATTTACCTTGGAATCTTTCTTTGACCTTGAATCCTAAGGATTTGCTTTCCAGTATTGGTTGAATTCTTGTGGAACAAGCTCACAGTAATAAATGCATATAGAACTTGGTTTATAACAAAAGATTGCTAGTAATTGATTGAAGATCCTAGAAAGAGATGAGGATAAATCTAAAATAACATGAAGGCAAGCATACTTAAAGATGCTATTACCTCCCAAAATCATGTGGACTTCGCTAAATACTGAACGCACTGTAAGAAACGTAACCTTATAGGAATTAGCAACTCGTTAAGATCAGTGTCTAATTGTCATTGTTACATTTGTATTAGATCTGGGCAGAGATAAGTGCGAGATTTAGACCGTCTAGCCTCTAATTTGTCTGACATAACAAGTTATTTTAACAATATATAACTAACATGGACTTGAATAAAGAGGAACGGATATAGCGAATTCTTAATCCTTACTACTTTGGCATTGAGACATGGTGGTTATTGTTTGCTCATAAAAGAGATGTCATGACTAACTTGGAGCAATCTCTGTAACTTTTTCTTATGAATTGAAAGCCAACCTCTGTTTTCCTCTCATTAGAATTTCTTTGTTTTCTAATAAATGGCATGATTATTTTTTATAAAAACTAAGATGGTACTGAAAATTTTGAATCGTGAAGCAATTTATGAAAAAAAAAGCTTATCCCTTTCTAAACCTGTAGCGACTCTAACAGCTCTAGAAGTGATTCTGCTTCATTTACAAGTTCCATTCTAAATTTTAAAAAATATAACTACAAAGATGATGTTGGCCTTTATTCTGGATGGAATCATATTTATCTTCAAATCAACTCATGTTCCTCTCTTTCCAAATTGTTCACCAGATACAAGCTGGTTTGTTTTCCCCCACTTTCCCTTCTTATATCAACTCCTATCTATTCAGCTTCAAAAAGAAGCATTGCTGGGCATGGTCCATTTGATGCCCGGAAAACTCAAAATAGCTGCCATAGCGGTACTGAGGACCATGGTCCATTTATAGTTAGCTAACTAGGATTACAACTCCAATTCTACACTGGATCTCCATCACTCCATATTTCGCTAATTAGAGTCACAACACCTATTCAACTCTGATATTCCATTCTGATCCAACCAATAACCTGAAAGTGTGGAACACATGAAAGGTATCACAGTTACTTTGCTAGGCCACTACAAATGTTATTCAACCATGTGACTTTGATTGTATATCATCATCACATAAGCGGAAATGTTGACATATAATTTCGTAGCATAATTTTGGTGGCTGTGCTTAGTGATACATATTTCTCTGTCATGATCTGCTGTGTATTTCATAAATTTCCAAACTGGTCTTGCCTAGGTTTCTGCTAGCGAGTAATTTGCGACGAATAATCATAATTGTTGCTTCTAGCAATCATAACAGTGCTTTCTCCTAATCATGCTGTTAAGGTGCTTCCTAGTGTATGATGTAATATCCGTCTGCATGTTATATTTGGAAGCGTTTCTTTGATCGGTACTATTATGGTCAATATAGAGGCCAGGCATAGTTTCTTTGGTTCTTGAATCTGCTGCATCACATAATTGATAATGATAGTATTATGATGTAATGCTGCAGAGGAAAAAAATGAGCCAGGAGTTAACCACTTCAGTGGGGTTGACCTAGATAAATTATCAAAAATGGGTAATTGTTGCTGCTGCTGTTGTACTTCAAAAGGAGTGGAATTGAACGGTTCACCCTCATTTTATCGTGTAAGTGAGATATCCCCATTCCAGATGCCATTTACCTTCTTTTAATTTCTGAATATTCTGATTACAGCGTTCTGGTTCAAAGTCCCTTTGAAGATTGAAATTTGTTGCTAAGAGGAATATTCAGTTCTATGCCCTTTGTTTCTCTTGTTGTTTTTGCCTAAAACCATAGCGAATCTAATCATCAGAACGTTAGCATGCACCAAAAATTTCGAACAGGGAAGAACTATGAACTATGCAGATTCAGGGACTAAAGGTCTGCCAATCAAAAGAACTAGGACAGTGATACAGTCAGATTTCTGTCCAGGGAGTCTACACATTGGGGTAGCATTACTGTATGTGATGGTCATGCTATATTGGTTGATAAAACTGGTTCTGAACCTCCAAGTTGCATGCAATGATGTAATAACCTTTGGATGTATTAAAGTAGACTGTTTTTCAATATATAGTTCCTGTCCTTTTTTTTCCTTCTTATTTCCCCCATCCATTCTATGCTGGCTATGAGCACTTACCGGAAAGTGCCTTCGGTTTTCTACTACAGTTTTCTTCGTAGTATGGTTATTAGGTCATTCCATTGGCGAAGCCTTTTAAATTTTTTTTCTCTTGTTTTTAATACTTTGCAAGAGGGTTAGTATGATTTTTTTTTTGAACGAAATCCAATATGGATCCAAATCTATCCAAATGCTTCATTGTCTTGGATATTGGACAGTCTATTGGTCCTTGACAGAGAAGCTGGTCTATTATCATAGTGCTGTCAGCAGTCTTTTTAGTCGGAAAAGAGGATTAGATAAAGAGACCAAAGCTCGCTATTAGATGCTGAATGCTCTCTATAGTTGAAGATTGTAGTCCTTCCCATTTTGATGGGATTAAGTGCTTTATAATCCTTATGTATTTGTGCATGGATTTATGGAACTTCAAAATTTCTTCAGTATCCTACAGTGCCAGAAGAGCGCGAACCTTTGTCGTCTCATCATGTCACAGCTGCAGCATTCTCCACTGCTCTTTTGGTTGATACAAATCTGGACACCTCAAGTCCTGACACTTACAGGCCACCTCCGATGCCGATGCCTTATGAAACATATGTGGGAAGGCCCAGGACTCTGCCAGGTAATCCAGATTGCATTAAGAACGAAGCAGCAGTTCAAGAAACAAACAGTGAAACTGGTGGTGCGCTGAACCTAGCAGACGCTGCTGAAGCTGTAGACAAGGATAAAAAGGGGTCTGAAGGCAATAAAGAGTCTGAAGGCGATGTGCAAACAGATATCCAGCTTGATGCAATAAAGGAAGTGGAAGATGAACTTGAGAAGTCTGAGGAACTCAAAAAATCCAATTTACCTGTAATTTTACCACCAGTAGAAGAGTGTCCCATCTGTCTTGAAGGTGAGAAATTGCTTAATCATAGTTGCTCTCAACTCCCCGCTTCTAGCTACCATACAATGATTGAACTCCTTATTGCAGAATATGATGCTGAGAATCCAAAAATGAGCACAAAATGTGAACATCAGTTTCATCTTTCATGCATTCTTGAATGGATGGAGAGAAGTGATACCTGCCCCGTATGTGATCAGGTTTGTTTCAAATTGTAAATAACCTCAACTAGATTATCGACTGATAAATGAACTACCGCTATAACAGCATCATCATCATTGCCCTCTTCTCTTTGGTTGTAGGAAACGGTTTTCAATCCTGCAATTGATGAATAGCAACCAGACCCTATAGACGGTTGGTTCCAGGAGTGACTTTTATTACATGCCAACAAGTGTTGTTCAATACTTTGTGTTAGCCGTAGTTTCTTCACATGTTTCCTACTTGTGTTTGCTTCAAATCATTAAGCTTGGATGTGGGAATAATTAGGATAATGATTGAAAAGGTTTTTAAAAAAAGGAGGAAAAAGAGAAGATTGGTTTCAATGCATCCTTTAGGTTCATTTCCATTGTCAATATCCATTTATATAGGCACTTCTCCGTTTGCAGATTTTGATTATGAATTGGTAGCTCTATTTCATCGTTTGTAAATATGCAGGCAGTATAGGAACTCGATTTTTGTGTATAAGACCACAATTTAGCATTGAAACTTTGTGCAATTTTGCATTTGTTATACGTACAAGCGTCTCTCATACGTAGCCTTGTAATGTATATAAAGCATTTCTAGGGGTTGATTTTGTCCTTCACTTCTTGATAATCGAGTTTTCAGCTTTGAGACTCGATAGCTCGTTTTCACTTAAATACCAGACTTGGTTCATTGTGTTCGTGTGGGCTGCACATGTTTTCGTGTTTGAATTGGCCAGCCCTGAAACTGGGCTGGAACTTTGATGGGCCGGGTCTGAATAGCCCGACCCATCTCCAAGAAAAATAATTTATATTATGATTTGCGTTGAAATTTTATAAAGAAACTCAAAAAAGTAGCTTATTTATAAAAGGAAAAATATTGCTACAAAAACTTTAATCATGGTAAATGTGAACGAATTAGACAAAAAAAATCCAATGATGGCTCAACTTGTGACTTTGTCGGTTAATTTGTCATTAAGGATATAAGTTAATATCAAAATAGGAATTATCTAAAAGAATTACCAAATTGAATTGGGATTTATTGTATCAAAGTTTAATAATGTAGTATGTTCAGTGCTTAGTATGTACTTTTAATTATTAATTATCGAAGTCGAACTTTATTAAATCAAGTATCGAACTTTTACACCTAATAAATTGTTTATCACATATATATTAGTAACATTAACGAACGATTTAGATGTCTTGATTGACCTATACCAATAAATTCATAATATTAGGACTTGAGGATAGAGAGAGTAAGTTGGGATCTTATCCATTTGTAGATGGAGTTTCGACAATAGTTAGGTCTGGAGGGAAGTTATGAGCATTACATTCATGCATAATTTCCATACCAAGGTTAGCACGGTTGATGATATTAGCCAAAGTATTAATTACATATCTTGACTGACAATTACAGATTGGTTAAAATTGAAACTATTTAGGTTCAAAGCCATAGTGTTGATATCTAAAGCGGTAAACCAAATACCTATATCTCTATATATGATTTCTTTAAAATCTATCATGTCCAATGTTTTGATATAATACGAGCATGTCTTGTCAAAATATCTTTTCTTCAATATGTAATTACAATATTATCGTATCGAAATTTGATTTATCAAAATAGACTTTGAAAGTTTAATATTTAATATCTACTTTCAATTATCAAGTATTAAATTATCAAATCAAACGATGAAAAACAAAAACTTAAGGAAATCTATAAGAAAGCCAAGTCAGAAGCCAAGTTGGCGGTGACGAAGGCCAAGTCTGCAGCATT
>JAABOM020000103.1:25147877-25160814 GCA_011800125.2 Solanum clarkiae | reverse complement strand
ATCCCACGAAGAAGAAAAAAACTTTTTTCCAAAAAAAAAAAAGAAAAAAAACTACCCTAGGATAAATGAGATAAAAAGGGGGGAAAAGAGGGAAAGGATAATTTATTCATTTACAATTTAATATATGGTACTAGTATTTCATCTACCTAGAAAATTATTATTTCAAATCAATTTAAAAAATTAATAATCAAATTTTTAGACTAGAGTCATGAAATTTAACTCTCTTTTAATCTTTTGAGAATTAGACCATAAAATTACCTTGAATTTGTAATAATTCTAGGATTTGTAGTTTTAGCCTTTTAGGGTTAATATTCCGCATTCAATATGAGATAGTAAATATTATTCCATAATAAGATTTTAAATTAATTTTATCGATACTACTTCTAAATTATTCGATTTCTATAATAATTTTAGAATTATTATCTCGAATTCAATATAAGATCGAAAATAAGAGTAATAGAGATGATGATTGTCCGTTGGTTGAGCACCATCCGTCTCTCACTTGTGGTAAGGAATTTGATACCATTTCTCGACCCCTCAAACCCTAATTTTTTTTGATAAAATAATAGATCCGAGATTTTATTGATATTAGCTGATACATATAACTAATACGTATAATATATTTATAATTTTAAATTTTACATCAAAATTATTATCCTGATAACGAAATCACCACATATAAAACTATTTCAATTTGATTAATCAAACGGTGGTTAAGACATAAGGGGATGGACCAAACAATTTTTTTTTCATCTTTCTCATTTTATAAATATTCTTCTACAATTTTCTACAATATTTTAAAAAAATTTAGGGTTCTTTGCTATTAAGATTATCAGTACTATACTTCCTTATTATATACTATTTCATTTTCCAGACAAAATTAATCCTCTTTTTCTTTGTTAGTTTAATTTGTTTTCTCCATGAATGTTTTGTGCAAATTCACAAAAACCTTAAACATCAAAAACCCCTTTAAACACACCTGTCAACTCCATTTTCTTGAGCTGTCAAAATACCAGGTGATTGATTCCTGTTCATAATAATCTGAGACTGTGGGGGTCTTGTTTTACTCATTTTTTCACCATTGATGACTATTCAAGAAAAGGGAGAAAGAAGAAAAAGAACATTAGAAAATGAAAAGGTGGTGGTGGGCTTGATGGAATTTTATAAAACATCAATTGAAGAGGTAAATAATTCTAATAAAAAGAACCCCTTTTTATGTTTTTGTGTATATGTGTAGTCATTTGTTGATTAATGTATGTTGTTCTTGAAAACCCCAGGAAAAAGTTGTAATCTTTTTGTGTTAATGGAACTTAGGTTGTATAGATTGTGTTACTCTATTTGTCCTGTTTTTTATAGTCAGTTCTTGGTTAATTGATTGGCTCTGCTTGAAAAAACCAGTAAGGTACAATCTTTGGAGTTGATGGAAACATGGTGGAGGTTTAGTGATGAAATTCATGTTTTTAAAGGAAGTGGGGGGAATGGTGGTGTTGAAGGGGGTAAGAATAGGATCAAGAATTTGTTTGATCAAGTTCTAGAGGTTTTTCTCAGTGAGATATCTGAGAAAAAAGGTTTGAGGACTCTTCCAGTTTTGACTGGTTGTGGGAAGCCTCTAGATTTGTTTAAACTCTACTGGACTGTGAGGGAAAAAGGTGGTTATGGCCTGGTATCGCGCAACCAATTGTGGGGTTATGTTGCAGAGAATTGCGGGTTGGATACTGGGGTTGTTGCCTTTATGAAGTTGGTTTATGTTAGGTATTTGAGTGAGTTTGATCGTTGGCTACAACAGCTGCTAAAAGATGGAAATTTGGTGGAAGGAGAGGGTGGTGTTATTCGGAAACTTGATTTGTTGTCGAAGGAGTTGGAGACAATGTTTAGTAATTTGTTTCCTTTGAAAAATGGTTGCAGGGAAGAGGTTGATTTTGAAATGTTTACTGCTGAAAGTGTTAATGAAACTAATGACTACACAGAGCACAGAAGTTGCACTGCTGCACACAGGAAGCACGGCCTCCACACTGGTGGTGAAAGATCCGTTTCTAAGATTGCCAATGACACCATCTTTTTAGTATCTACTGAAGGGATTGTTGAGGAAATCCTTTATCGACCACCTGCCAAATCAAGCGGACAAAATCACAATGACGACAAATTATTTGGTAAAAATAATTTGACGGCTACCAGAGAGGTGATTCAGGGGGCCATTGCTAAGAAGATTGGTGTGGCAGAAAAAGTGAACAATAAAAAAGAAAACCTTTCTGCTCGAAATGGTTATGATACTAATGCGGCTTTGCGAAAGAATGTTATTGAGGACGTAACTGTTTCTCGCAAGAGAAAAAGAGACTCTCCATGCTTCTCTGATATGTTGAAATGGATTAAGTACGTGGCAAAACATTCTAATGATCCTGCGATTGGAAAAGTTCCTAACTCTTTGAAGTGGAAAGGTCAGACAGGCAAGGGGGTCTGGTTCCAGGCCTTAGCGATTAGGGAAGCACGGCTAAGGAAAAGCCATATTGATACAGATGCAGATGAAGCTGACTCTAAGGTATTATCTACGTCATCCTTATTCAATCTAATTGGTGGCTGTGTTTTTTCACTATTGCTTTATCTTCAATGATTTCTCATAGCACTGGCCAATTGCTTCTTACATTCTAGGGACCTGTAAATATTATTCTCTCTAATATTTTTTTTCTTGGAAGTAACTAAATGAGAATCACATCTATGGCTTAATTTACTTGTGGTGGACTAATTCCTTGAATTGGTGTTACATAATATTCTACACATGTTCTTTCTGGACTAGATACGCGTTGTACCCTTACTAACCATTCACTTGCCCCAAATTAGCTAAGTTGCTCGGACTCGGGTGTAGGTGTCCGATACGGGTGCGGATCTAGATGGGGGTTATGGATATGGGTGCAGGGATTCTGCTAAAAGTAATTAACTTTCTAAAAATAGTTATAAAACCTAAATCATGAAAAAGAGCGACAAAAATTGCTATACAAGTTATTCCGTTTTCTTCAAGTTCTCCTTAGCTTTTGTTTTGATTACAAAAAATATGTCTGGACTTTACCTGTAGGTTTTGGTCAAAATACCCAAAATCAGTTAACCAAAATGGCTACCGATCCCACACCCCTCTCCAAATGTGAGGAGTCCGAGCAACTTAGCAAATTAGGCCAAAATGGTAAAGGGGTTCATAGTTCATCGTTTCTCATAACAAATTTACTGAAAATGACATTTAACTTGGCATGCTCCCTTCTTTTGGAATTTCCCCCCTCCTGTTTCCCGATTCTCTCGCTCTTCATTTTGAAGAAATAGTTACTCCTTTCTTTTTTTCAATTTGCTTCTTTTGTTATTTGGATAGGAAGGTGCTTTGTTAACAGAGTATTTAGCTTATGATTTTTGAATCAAATTACTACTTTATCGGGCTCTTTTAAACCTAATTTTTTATTTTCGTTTTTTTTATCAAGTAGTTGCAATTAACTTTCACGTGATTAAATTTAAATATTATTTAATGGATGAAAATGGAAAACTTTCTAATCTCGATCCATGTTGTAACATAATTTTATATCCATTCAATTTGTTTTTCCAAATTAATCCCTTGCATACAGAAAAATAATTACTACTATTTTGGTGAACACTTTCAGTTTGTCGTCCTCATGTTTGATGTGCGTAGTTGTGTAATATAGGACCAGCAGTTCATTCATAACACTCATCTGACTTAAGTTAGCCATCCGTGCTTGAGGACTGTCTTTTGTCAATGATCATTTATACACGAATATTTGCGTGCATGTGTATTAGTGACACCCCCCCCCCCACCCACCCACACACAGACACAGGGAGTTTCTTGCCACAGCTTTAGAGCTAATACAGAAGTTTTATAAACCCTTTTTTGCCTGATAAATCTATAAAAACGGGATATGCATTATAGACGTTAGGTACCCTTCTTTTGGTTTATCCGATATTATGGCCCTCATGTCATATTGTTCACGCACCATCTAGTCATGGCATGTGGAGGGGTTTTAAGTGTTCCTCGTTGGTTGAAGGAATGGGTGTTGAGCTAGTTTTAGTTTTTGGATTGAGTTAAACCTGAGGTCCATTTTCTCAAGATAGTCACATATCACTGCCTTGTTCAGATGATGTTCAACTATTTTCCAATTTTCCTGACTCTGTTATGCTACTTTCTTTTCAAACATATAGTATAAGGCTCTCCACTATGGCAGAGTTAAACTTCTGCTACTGCTGATACATACACCACCTAAATATTAATGTGAGACGAACTGTATGATTTGTTTTTGTCACACGGTTTTTCCTGCTTGTCTGAAATTTGATCTTGTACAATGTGTCTTTATACAACTTCTTATTGAGAGCAATTTGTCGTCCATTTTGTCATGATAGAACCAACAGAAGAAGCAGAGGATGCATCCATCCATGTATGAAGCAAAAAAACTTAACAATGAACCTGCAGAAAAATTAAGATTCAGCAAAAGGATCCCCACTTTACGAAAACACATTCTTTGTCGAGGTTGCAGCTCGTGTTCAACCTCTCGAAACAAAGTTGAAACTCGTCAGAAGAAAGAAGATGATACTGCGCCAGATCTTAAAAGTGTTGAGGTATCAGTAACAGAAAAAACTGAAGATTCCGATGATCAGGAAATGTACTCTGAAGGTCCCAAGGAACGTGAGAAGCGAGCTGAAGTTCCTGAATGGACTGGTGTGATTTCTGAGAGCGATTCCAAGTGGCTAGGCACACGAATGTGGCCACCAGAAGTGGAAAAAACAAAATCTTTGGTTGAGTCAGATCTTATTGGAAAGGGAAGAAAAAGTTCATGTGGTTGTCCATTTCCGCGAACCACTGAATGCCACAGGTTCCATATTGCAGAGAAGAGGTATAAGTTGAAGCTTGAGCTTGGTGCTTTGTTCTTCCAGTGGAGGTTTGACAACATGGGGGAGGAAGTTTCTCTTTCATGGACAACTAAGGAGGTACAAAGGTTCAAAGCTGCGATAAAGCCAAGTAATCCAAAGAGAAAAAGATTGTGGGATAACTATGAGACCATTATCCCATCCAGGACTCGGAATATGTTGGTTAGCTATTACTTCAATGTATTCCTTATCAAGCGTCGGAGCTATCAAAACCGGGTTACTCCAAGAGACATCGATAGCGATGATGATGAGAAAGAGTTTGGACGTGTTGGCGGCAATTTTGGTGACATTGCAGTTCATGTACCATCGTCCAGGCCTTTACTGAACTGCAGCCAGAATAAGATATGCACTGATCTGGAGTGACATGTCATGAACTTTGCAGCTGCTCGAACGCGGCAGGCGGTTATTACAACTTTGCTTTGACAATTTTGATAGAGTGCAGCTGATGGTAAGTTGGATAATATTGGTGGTGATTTGGTATTGAAGGTCTCATCTGGTTGATCTTGTTCTGTAGAGATATTTCTAGACTATTGGCAAGTAGTGCATTATCATAGTTTAAACAAGTTACATACAAGGATTTAAAGTTTTCCTTAATGTTGTTTGAAGTGGAATGTGCTGTTTAGACCAGATCTGTTTTGGTCTTTGTAGCACATATGATAGGTTAAAATGAAAAAATGTTGCTTGAGACAATTTACTTCGTGTCCTATGCCCTTGTCTGTTTTTTCTTGATATTTTTGAGACGAGGTTCCCTTGATGAACCACGATGGCAGGCGTTGCTGTTGGCCGCCCGTCGCTACTCTGTGCAAAGAATATTTGCTAGGTCTTTTGGAAACAACCTCCAGACCCCATTTGTGGTTGTAGGATGACACTAGTTGTTGTTGTTTGTAGTTTTGATTTTTTTGAGACGAGGATCTTTTGGAAACAACCTCGCTATCTCTATGAGGTAGTAGTAAGGCCTGTGTACATTTTACCCTCCCCAGACCCTACTTGTGGGATTTCATCGGGTATATTGATGGTATTGTTGTTATTTTCATCATAGTTTTTATTCTTGCATTTCTTTCAAACTATTTTTCAAAAATGATTTTTCTTACTTCAGGGGTTTATCGGAAATAGCATATCTATCTTCATAAAGGTAGAGGTAAGATTTTCGTACATTCATCCAATTCATACTATACTTGTGGAATGACACTGATATGTTATTGATGAAAGCGTGTCATCAATAATTATTTTCAAAACCGATTTTTATAGTATTTTGACTTCAAAAATCATACTCTATATTAGGATTTTTAGATTTAGATTAATGTTTTTTATTTGTCAGGGGCCATTTTTTTTTAAAATACATAATTGAGTTTGATTACTTTGAGGCACAAGTTTTTCAAAAACTTTTTTTCAAAAACTTTTTTAAGTGACCTAATTGAACAAAATGGGAATCTTAATAGCTCAATTGGTTGGTTATCTGAATTTTCACCTTATTGATAAGAGTTCGATTCGCACATTGTAATCTCCCTTCCCGTTTTTCCTTCCCCTACCTTCATTTTATTTTTTTAAAAAAAGACCTAATTGAACAAAGTAAATGCATTACACTTCATGTATGAAATAGTTATAACTTAGGAAACAACCTCTCTACTTCTATGAGGTAACGGTAAGGTCTGCGTACAATCGACCCTCCCCAGACCCCACTAGTGAAATTATACTGGATATGTTGTTGTTGTTGTATGAAATAGTTATAACAACAATATATTCCGTGAAATTTTTTGAATAAAGCCCGAAGAAGATAGAATATACTCGCAAATCTTATTTTTATCTTTCTGATATTATAGGTTAATTTCCTACAAACCTCTCGACTTCTCCTATGTGTGAAACATGACATACTTTTTTTTTCCTCTTTTTTTCCTTTTTAAAAATTTCAAACTTGATCATTTTGACCAAACAAATTCTATAGGATAACGATATTGATGTTCCACTATAATTCTAGTAATTATTTTAATTGACCAGCTCAAAACACGAAGGATTTTTGTTTTCTTATTAACATGCTTCACACGTGAAGGAAAAGTTAAAGGACACGTATCTAGAGGATTGAATCGGATTTAGATAGATTGAATAAACTAAAATAGATCAAATTAAAATGAATTTGATTATAATTCATTCATATAAAATATGAGTAAATATAGATTTGGTAAAAATGGTTTTAACTCACTTTATTCTCTTGAAGCAAAAAAAAATTAAATCAAAGCTAGATTGTTAATGCTCACTTTCTATTATCCCAACGCTACTCTCAAATAATTATTTTTTCTACTTTCATACGCTATCACCCACTACTCTCACTCTGCCCCCAACCCTCAGCTCCACCCTAACCGCACCTCTATCACCCATAATTTTTAAATTAAAAATATCAATAAAAATTTGTCCACTACCTACCTCTCATCCGTCCCCTACACCACACTCTATCCTAATTAAAAAAAAAAATCATCTCCAAGACCCACCGACTCCCTACGTCCAAATACTTTTTTAAAAAAATCAAATACAAAAGTTAATTTTTTTCATTACCCAGCCCACACTCCATTTCCATCATAACCCCCTCCCCCTCTTCCCTCAAAGTAAATAAATAAATAAATAAATAAAAGAAAGAAAGATTAAAAAAAAGTTAAAATTTTCACCCTACCCCCCATCCCCACTCCCAAATTTTTCTCTAAAGAAAAATTTAAAAAATAAAAAAAAGTTAATTTTTTTAACCTCCATTTCTGCTCCCAAATATTTTTCTAATGAAAAATAAAAAGAAATAATTTTTTTCTCCCTACTCTCACCTCCCAACATTAATTTTTTACAAAGTAAAATTCAATTAAAAAAAATTCATTCCACCTCTCCACTTCCATCATAACCTCCACCAGACGTCCCCCGATGTCGCCAGGCCATCTGAGCCTCTTCCCGAACTCGTTGCAAATCCACTCGTATGATTTTTTGGGAATATTGCGCCAGAGCCTCATGAAGCACCAGAATTCGTGGGCTAACACTCAAAGAAAACTGTTGAAATCGTCTGTTTCCTGTTCCTTGGTCCATAAAATTCCACCAGGTGTCCCCTGCCGCCGCAGGGTCACCTGGGCCTCTTCCCAGGCTCGTTTCGAACCCACTTGTATGATTTTTCGGGAATGTTGCGTCGGAGACCCCTGTAGCGCCAGAATTCATAGGCTAACACCCATAGAAAATTGCTGAAATCTCATGTTTCCTGTTCCTTGGCCCATAAAATCTCACAAGGCATTCCCCACCGTCGTCGGGCCACCTGGGCTTCTTCACGGGATCATTGCGGAGCCACTCACATGATTTTTTGGGATTGTTGCACTGGAGCCCCTTGCAGCGCCAGAATCCATGGGCTAACACCCACAAAAAACTACTGGAGTCGCCTATTTCCTATTCCTTAACCAATAAAATCTCACCAGGCGTCCCCCGCTGCCGCTGGGACATCTAGGCCTCTTCACGGGCTCGTTACGGACCTACTTGTATGATTTTTTAGAAATGTTGCGTTGGAGGCCCCCTGCAACGCATGAATCTATGGGCTAACACCCATACAAAACAACTGAAATTGCCTGTTTCCTATTTCTTGGCCCCTAAAATCCCACTAGGCGTACCACGCTGCCACCTAGGCCTTTTTCTGAGCTCGTTGTGGACCCACTCGTATGATTTTTCAGGAATATTACGCCGGAGCCTCCTGCAGCGCCAGAATCCATGGACCAACATCCACATAAAACTGCCGAAATCGCTTGTTTCTTATTCCTTGGCCCATAAAATCCTATCAGGCGTCCCGCCCCGCTGCCGGCCACTTGGACCTCTTCCTGAGCTTATTGCGGACCCAGTATGATTTTTCGAGAATGTTGCGCCGGAGCCCCTGTAGCGTAAGAATCTGTGGGCTAACACCTATATAAAACTGTCGAAATTGCCTGTTTCCTGTTCCTTGGCCCATAAATCTCACTAGGCGTCCCCTGTTGCCGCCGGGTCACCTGAGCCTCTTCCCGGGATTATTGCGGACCTACTTGTATGATTTTTCGGAAATATTACGCAGGATTCCCCTGTAGTGCCAGAATCCGTAGGCTAACACCCATAGAAAAGTGTCTAAATCGCTTATTTCCTATTCTTTGGCGCATAAAATCCTACAAGGCGTTCTCCACCACCGCCGGCAACCTGGGCCTCTTCCCGGGCTCGTTGCAGACCCACTCGTATGATTTTTCGATAATGTTCCGCCAGAGCCCCCTGCAGCGCCAGAATTCGTCATCTAACACCCACAGAAAACTGCTGAAATCGCCTGTTTTCTGTTCCTTGGCCTATAAAATTCTACCAGGTGTCCTTCGCCACCGCTGGGCCACCTAGGACTCTTCATGGACTCATTGCAGACCCACTCGTATGATTTTTCAGAATGTTACGCGGTAGCCGCCTACAACGCCAAAATTTGTGGGTGTTCGAAATCGCATGTTTCCTGTTCCTTGGCCCATAAAAATCATCAGGCATCCCCCACCGCTGTCGGACCACCTGGGCCTCTTCCCTGGCTCATTGCGAACCCACTCATATGATTTATCAGGAATGTTGCATGGGAGCCCCCTGAAGTGCCAGAATCTGTGGGTTAACACCTACAAAAATCTTATGAAACCGTCTGTTTCGTGTTCCTTGGCCCATAAAATCCCACAGGAGTCCCCTGCCGCCGCCGAGCCACCTGGGCCTCTTCATGAGCTCATCGCAGACCCACTCGTATGATTTTCGAGAAATGTTGCGCCGGAGCCCTCTTCAGCGCCAAAATCCGTGGGTGTTTTGCTGAAAGCGATTGTTTCCTTTTCCTTGGCGCATAAAATCTTTCAAGGCGTCCCCCGCTGCCGGTGGGCCACCTGGGTCTCTTCCGGGCTCGTTACGGACCCACTCGTAAGATTTTTCGGGAATGTTCCGCCGGAACCCCCCTGCAGCTCCAGAATCCGTGGGCTAACATCCACAAAGAACTATCGACATTGCATGTTTCCTGTTCCTTGGCCCATAAAATTCTACCGGGCGTCCCCCGCCCCCGCCGGTCACCTGGGCCTCTTCCCTGGCTCATTGCGGACCCACTCGTATGATTTTTCGAGAATGTTGCGCCGGAGCCCCCTGCAGCGCCAGAATCTATGGGCTAACACCCACAGAAAACTGTCGAAATCGTCAATTTCCTATTCCTTGCCCCATAAAATCCTACCAGGCGTCTCCTACCACCGTTGAGCCACCTGGGCCTCTTGCCGGGCTCGTTGTGGATCCACTTGTATGATTTTTCGGGAATGTTGCTCCGGAGCTCCCTGCAGCGCCATAGTCTGTGGGCGAACACCTACCGAAAACTACCGAAATCGCCTGTTTCCTGTTCCTTGGCCCATAAAATCCAACCAGGCATCCCCCGCCGCCGCCGAGCTCCTTGGGCCTCTTCCCCGACTCGTTGCGGACCCACTCATATGATTTTTTGGGAATGTTGCGACGGAGCCCCCTGCAGTGCCAGAATCCGTAGGCAAACACCTAGAGAAAACTGCCGAAATCACTTGTTTCCTATTCCTTGGCCCATAAAATCCTACTAAGTTATATATATATAGTAAAAGTTCGATTCTTCGGTGTACCAAAAGTTTGAACCCTTATGCCGAACACCGACATCGAATCCCCCGCCCCCCAAACACATTTCCACCCTACCCTCATCCCCTTATCCCACTCCTGCCTCCAAATGTTTTAAGAAAAATAAAAAAAATCATGCACAAAAAAAAAAAAATTGTGCAATTAAGAATTTTTTATTATGAGGTAGGGATCTATGGGTCTATATAGGTACTCATATTTTACCTATTTTGACCATATTTATATGAGTTTTTAAATAGACAAACTCATATTAACCCATTTACAAAATATAAGTGATCCATTAAAATAAATATGGATAAAATAAATTCATTTTACCTTATATGGATTAAAATTGTCACCTATACACATACCATTCAACCACCTTGTTTATTAATATGATCGGAAGATATCGAATGTATATATTATATATGTAATAACAATCATAAAATAATTATAATAGATTTAGTATAATTTCACAAGTAAATTTTAGAGAAAATGGTGTGCACACAATTTTATCTTTACCTGATGAAGATGGAGAGATTTTCGAAATATGTTTTGTCAATATATATACGCAACCTATGCATTCTTTTCTTTTCTTTTAAACATATTTTGTAACTAGTTGGCTGAAATATCTAAAACGAACAAAGACAAATATAAACGAAGAGAGTATTATATTAGACTTGATATAATATGTTAAAAATAAATTTAGTTATTATCGAAAGTAACTAAATTCATCTCCATATCACTACCAAAAAAAAATTTTTATGACAAGGGAGACCTGCAGCCACTAGCCTTTGAGTGTGCATAGGGTAAACCCTCGCTTCTATATAATAGCTCGCAAACCACAGAGGAGAGGTAACCCACACTAAGCAAGCCCGGTATGACGAGTTCGACCCAAAAGGCAAGCCCCTTGCTTTCGGTTGGCAAGGAGTTTTGAAGTTGAGACCTCCAACATGGAAGTCTCAAGTCCAAACTACTGGACTACGGGTATATCACTACCAAAAGTGATCAGAGTGCAATGTAAAAGTTCATGATTTGTCTGCATAGACAAATATCCACCAAATAATAACTAGCAATACCAAAAGCAACGCATTGTTTCACAAACACAAATTTGTCTAAGTTTGATATAAAACTCGAAGAGACACAAATCAATTATGTGTCTCTACAAACAGCATATAAAATTTGAGTTTATATGAATGCTAAGTTGGTATACCCGCATTACAATTACATCCTCTCGACGATAAAGAATAGGTAAACTTTATTGCCATGGCTCAACGTACTTCTCCAAGATCACTCGTTATATTTGCGATCTCGCCCAAAACGAAGAGAAGGAGAGAAAATTTGATGCAATAATGTACCACTGATATACCTGAAAGAAAGATTCTTTTCTTGTTCACCAAAATAATGACCTGGTGAATTGGCAAACACCTCAAGTTTAGATCAATCCGAATACAAGAGTGAACAAATTCGAAAGGAATGAAAATATCCAAGTGATATATTTACCACACACCTCAAACAATATAGCAGTCTTCATCCAGATGAAAAAAAAATTCAGATAGATATGTTATTCCTCTTCGGGTTGGAATTCAAGATCTAATTTCCTCTTCAAATGTGATCTGTCAGCGCTGCGGGTGAAAAAAAGTTGAGGAGATTTACAATGTTAGCACACCAAAGTAGTAAAAGGTCCATATAAAATGACTGAATAGTAACTTCATTCATATCAAAGTTCTTGATAATTGTTGGTGGGTATCAGTATTAGCATTCATATATACTCGTTGCCTGGCGTAGAATCTCAAGAGCAATCTTAGTAAGGTACCACACAGCAGATATTACTTGATAAAATAATCCACCAAAATAACATCTGTTTTACTTCTCCATTTTTCTGGAAACAAGCTTATACCTTGGGAGCTACAGCAAATTGACCACTAGATGAACATTCCCCCCCCCCCCTCCAATTTTTTCCTGTTATTGCCTGCATATGTGGTTTCAATAACACAAGTCCTATTTTTTGCGATCAAGAACCTTGCAATGTATACAAACTAAAAACCAAGACGTATATATGGTATCTTCCTGCACAAGTTGGGTATATCAAGAAGGTCGGTTACAAGGCCAAAACAATACTGCTTCTATTGATCTTCTGTCTACTGAATTAACAATTTTGCAATGCACTAAAAAACAAAAGAAAGTAAATTTTGAAGTGAAAATGTTCAAACTCTTGATAGAACAGCTTGCACATTTAATAAAGATATACATCCCAGACTTATTTCACTTCATAAATTCTATCACAAACGGCTGGGAAAAATTGCAAAAGTTCCTAGTTAGAACGAACTTAACAGTAAAATAGACAAACAAACAACAACAACATACCCCAGTGCCTCAAAAGGCTCCCGCTCATTGCAGGGTGAGGGGGGGTCGGATGTACGCAGCC
>JAABOM020000103.1:25091125-25147777 GCA_011800125.2 Solanum clarkiae | reverse complement strand
CCCTATGTTTAAAAACATAAAGCGACTGTTTCCAGATGACCCATGAGGAGCGTTGAAAGTTGCATTGACTAACTGCTTCTTCATAAATGAAAGAAGCGCAGACAGTTTAAAGAGCCATTTTGCTTTATTCCATCCTACTCAAAAGCCAAAAAATAGTCAATCTTTGGCTCCATCCGAGATTGATGGACATTAACAGTAAAATAGACAAAAACAGCAATTTTTATTCATCTAACAACAATGGTATATTAGCAATCAAAAAAACAACACATGTAGCCATGGTTAGTAAAAGCTACTGCAAACGTATCAGCTAATACCTGGTAATGGTTGGTCGAGTAGGTGGTTTCGTCCCAAAGACCGAGAAATCCAGTGACATGGGTACTTGTTCACTCCTCTCACCAGCAGCTTGTCGGATCTCATTTCCATGGTCATCCATCTTATCTGGATGCACATTTGCCTCAAATCCTTCATGATGAGGCATCACTCTTCTTGACTTTCTTAGCGGAGACAATACCGCAGGACCATCATGTGGATTGAGATCTGACACCTTAGGATTTGCAGGCTCTCGCTTAGGAGGAGGTCTTGGAAGCAGAGCTGGTTCCGTAGGTAGAGGTCCTGATGAGAAGTACCTAAAGAAAGGAAAAGTTCAGTACTCACATCAACCGCAAGTGTGCAAACTAAAGAAGATGAAGAACAAACATACCGATGCTCCAATGCTTGCTGTGCTGAGATCCTAGCTTTTGGGTCGTACATAAACATCTTTGACAGAAGATCCAGGCAATCATCACTAGCCATTGGAAACAATGTTTTGAATGGCTGTCCAGGGACATATTGGTACTCAACATAATCCGGCAAGTAGACCATATCATGCCACTGTGAAGGCTTTGGGGTCCCAAAGGCTGCAAAAATCTTCCCTAGCTGATCAATATCACTGTTTCCCTAATAGTCACAGATTTCAAAACAAATTATTGGCTAAAATAACAACAGGCAGATAGGAGTGGTGAACCTAGCACATAAAGTGTAACAGAAGCTCAAACAGTTATTAAAGAACATCATAAGACGCATTCAAAAAGAGTATCTCTTCCCTGAAAGTGAAGAAAGTTAAATAACAGAGGATATATTATTGAAACAACTAGGACTGCATGGGCTCAGAGGTTGAAGTGAAAAACTCTTCCAGGAAAGAGCATCTCCTGGTAGCTTGAGTCGTGGAAACTAGTGATAGCTCCACCCAGTTTCACATCAAAGGACAAGGATAACTTGCGAGAAGTATATCATGAGTCATGACATAGACATTCACCTGCAAAAATGGTCGCCGCAGGAGGAGCTCAGCAAAGATACATGCAGCAGCCCAAACATCTACGCCAGGTCCATACTGCCTCGCTCCAAACAATAACTCTGGTGCTCTGTACCACCGGGCAAAAACCTAAAAGTATCCAACCAGATTAAAATGTAAAAGTTGTTTACACTATTTACAACAGTAAACGAAGTAGAGAGAGCATTACATGAAAATGGAAAATATGATTTATGAACTCTCCCATATAAAATAATAAATAAAGAAAGAACAAAGAAACAGGATTCTACAGTTATATCTGCACTATTTTGACAACATCCTGCTCAAATTTGTACACAGACCACAATACAACAATTCCTAATCGTTAAAAACAAGGTCATATCATTAATAATTTGCATGTATATTCATTGTGGAATGAAATGTATACATACAAATATCCACGAACAACAGTTATTAAGATAAGAATTGAAATCGCGTACTGTTCAACACTAGCTCTATAGAAAGGTAGGAGTAACTTTGTCAATTTTTATCATCACAAATATAGAAAGGTGCAGCATTGGATCACATTTCGTTTTTTAAAAAAAATAAATTTGTTGAATTGGACATTTGATAAAAGAACGACCACCCTTATTCGATAAATTAGGCATCCTCTAAAGAAAGTCTAAATTTCAAAAACAGATACCTCCATATTTATTTGATTAGACCAGAGGGAGAAACCGATAACTCCACTTCCATAAGAAATAAAAGGTAATTTATTATGTGGCTCATCCCAGGTTATTAGGTAAGGTGCTGTCAAACCAACTAATTACCCCCCCACCCACCCACCCACCCCCCGAGAAGATGATGGATCATTAAAACCCATTAGGAGAACCATAATTTGAAGCCAAAAAAAGAGTGGAGGGTGGGTAGCAAGATAGAAAAGTGAATTTCGACATTTATGCTCCAGGAGTTGTAAGGTTCACTTTCACATTTGATCATTCAAGTAGAATATCCCAACATACCTGATGAGTGAATCTTCTATCAGGGCTACCAAATATACGTGCTAATCCAAAGTCAGCAAGCTTAAGCTGCCCATTAGGTCCAATAAGTAAATTGTTTGGTTTCATATCTCTGTGGGGAAGACACGGCATAAATTTAAGGAAGCTGAACGCAAGTAGGAATCTAGTGAAATCGAGAATATACAAGCACATCACCTATGCAAGACCCATTTCTTGTGACAAAAAGCAAGACCTTTCAATGTCATTTGGATATAAGATTTTATATCCGCAGGTGAGAGGAAGATATTCCTATCACGAATCACAGCCTCAAGATCTGTCTCCATGAACTCAAACACAAGATGCAAGTTCCCTTTGTGCGGGAAGCACTCAATCAATTCAATAATGTTAGGATCCTTCAGTTCTTTCAATAATTTGATTTCCCTCAGTGCAGTAAAATTCACCCCATCCTTGTGTTTCCCAAGACGAATTTTCTTTATAGCAACAACCTGGCCACTCTGCAGAAAATAAAATTGAAGCATACATCAGATATATTATTATTTCAATACAAAAGGGAACTAAATGTTTAATCAGTTAATCACTATGCCTCAACCCAAAGCCATAACCAGATGGGGTCTATTATATGAGGTCCTTTATAACCATTCCACATTATCCAAGCCCATTTCACTATAATACTTCTAATAGCTTGTCTTTCAAGGCAATTAACTACTTTTAATAGGTTCTCAAAATCTCATGCTAAATCCATATAGCCTAGAAAATTATGCCTTGTCGAAATTAATGACAAAAAAGGCAACCCAGTGTCCTAAGCTACCTCTATGTGCAATGTCCGGGGAAGGGCCAAACCAAAACGGTCTATTGTACGCAGTCTTACCCTGTATTTTTGCAAGAAGCTATTTCACAGCTCAAACCAGTGATTTCAGGGTCACGTCACAACAATTTTAGCAGGCAAGGCTCAACTTCAGGATAGTAACCAAAGGAATTCAAAATATCACCAGCATCCATCTAAGAGGTAGCACAAGATCTAGCACTAACATAATGTTATTTTATTTCCTTTTTTGTGCTGAATTCAAAAGCCTACCTTAACTTACTATTCAACTTTGCACGGCAAAAATTAAACGAAACACACTTCAGAAGTGATAAGCATCAATAATAGAACAGTCGGTCAACTATGATTATGCTGAAAGTCAACCTACAACAATCCTCCTAATTTATGAGGACGGGACTTGGGACATCTTCTTTATTAGGGATCCGAACAAGCTATGTGAAGATTGGAGATAGACAGAAATAAACAAACATGGCATTAATTATAGAATCCACCAACAAAGGAAAATGAAAAATGAACACACACACATGAACTGACACTAACATCATTTTCTTTGTGTTTAATTCATAAAATTTACAGAGCTTAATCTTCAAACATTCAACATGAAAAAAAATCAAAACTCAAATGGGCTATGTGAGGCTTGAATACCATGGCATTCATTTATCAAGAAATCCTAGAATTATTGAAACCAAATATGGAAAATGAACAACACAGACACGCCAACTAGCTAGCAAAAACAGATTTTTCTTTTTATTTCCAATTCAAAAACTTACAAAACCTTATAATCTTCAACCATTCCACATGAAAAAATCAAAATTAAACAATTAAAAAAACATGATTTCATCGAATCAACCCAACCACATCATGAATTGAACAAAACCCTATAATATATGAAACCAAAAACTCCAAATGAAAAATGGAGAAACACCCCACAAGTGTATACACAAAGTTATTTCCGCAAAATGGCCTTGTAGATAACACCATTAGCACGTTCGTAGAGAACCTCCTGTTTCAGGTAATGATCTACTACTCTTGTAGCCAATAATTTCTCCACTTCTGACATTGTTCCTTCTTCTGAAATTTTTGTGAGTTTTGCATCTGCCTCACTGCTAAACTACTCCACACAGCTAATTGCGTGTGTGTATATTCGACATATGATGAAATTGCGAACCTTTTTATCAGATTTGTGAAATTGGTAACTAGGTGTTTGTTCGAGTGTCCCAGTGAAGGAGTATAGAGAAGGAGTATAGAGGGGGGAAAGGCAACAGGAGCATATTCGATGTTTTTTTTCTTTTTTTGAACTTGATAAGTTAGAAACGCATTGGATTTCTTTAATCAAGATTTTATATTTAACCTACTCAAATTTAAAAACAAGTGTTAAGTTACATGAAATTTCCATTCACACCTTCACTCTACACTTCTTTTTCATTTAAATTACATGAAATACATTCCGATATTCATGAACATCAACAAAAGAACAGTCAATCGACTATGATTATGCAGAAATTCAACCTACAAAAATCATCCTCCTTTATGGGGACAAGACTGGGAACTTTTTCTTTATCAAGACTCTGAATGGGCTATGTGAAGCTTGGAGATAGATAACAACAAACACGACATTAGTTATATAAATCCTAGAATTATTGGAACCAAATATCGCAAATGAAAAACACAAAAACACACGAGCTCGCACAAACCATTTTCTTTGTGTTCAATTCATAAACTTACGCAACTTAATCTTCAACCATTCAACATGGATAACATGGCATTCATCTATTATCGAAACCAAATATTGCAAAATGGAAAAAAGAAAAGAAAAGAAAGACAGACACACCCACAATCTAGCACAAACAGCTTTTCCTTTTTGTTTCCAATTCAAAAACTTAACAAAGAGGTAATCTAGTAGCTTAGTTGGTTGCTTACACAAACTTTCACCTTATTGATGAAGGTTCGATTTCTTCCCATCTTGTAATCCCCTACCCCTTTCCCCTTCAAAATCAAATTAAAAACTTAACAAACATTAATCATCAACCATTCAACATGACAAAATCAAAATTCAAATGGACTATCTAATGCTTTTATACCATGGCATTCATTTATTATGGAAATCCTAGAATTATCAAAACCAAATTTCGCAAGATGAAAAACATAGACACACATTTTTCCTATTTGTTTCCAATTCAAAAACTCAACGAGAGAAATCTTAATAGCTCAGTTATTAGCCACATGATAGCTCAATTCCCATCCCCATTTCCCCTTACCTAACAAACCTTAATCTTCATCCATTCAACATAACAAGATCAAAATTCAACAAAAACCAAACCAAACCAACATCATGAATCATAAATCCTAAAACCCACAAAACCAAAATACTCCAAATGAAAAAAAAAAAAAAAAAAAAAAAGAGAGAAACACCCAGAAATGTATACATAAAACTTACCTTCGTATCAATCGCCTTGTAAACAACACCATAAGTACCTTCACCAAGAACTTCTCTTTTCAGATAACGATCCGCTACTTTCCTATTCACAGGCAATAACTTCTCTACTTCCGACATCTTTTTCTTCTGAATTTTGCATCCGCCGCACTGCTAAACTGTTCTACGCAGCTAATCGAGTGTATATATACCCAAACTCACCATTGAATTGGTAAGTTTTTTATGAGATTTCTGAAATTGCTTACAAGGTGTTCGTTCAAATGCCTCAGTGGAACTGAATACTAAGAGGGAAAAAGAACAATAGGAGCGTATTGGATTTTCTTTAATGGAGACTTCATTTTTTCACTTTAATTTAAAACAAGGTGTTTATAATATAATATAAAATGTATGTATTTGTGTTATATCGGATCGTACTAATTTATATGGTGTAGTAATTGAATAAGTATAGACATTGAATGTAGGTAAATTTTCATTTCGAGTGTCGTCATTAGTTTCATCAATGGATTCCTAAGTATATGAAAGAGTGTGGTTTGTTCGAGAACTAGAGATATTTGGATTTTAGTTCATGAATTAGGGAGAAGTATTGGCTTTAGAGATTGGTTGATTTAGAAGAAATTCAAAGTTATTCGTAAACGCAGGTGTTTCTCGTGAATGCTGGAATATAATATGTGCACTAGTGTTTTAAAAGGCGAAGGCGTGAGGCGAGACGTAAGCCTCGTGGTATGGGGCGTAAGCCTCGTGAATCTTTAAATATTTGATTTTTGTAATAAAATAAAATAATATAATAAATGAAAATTATGAAAATACATTAATAGTTTAAAACAATTGAAAACACAATTAATGAACTCATTGAAAATAAAATTTCTAACATGATCTTACAAGTTATAAGTAATATAATGATAGTAAAAGTTATTATGAGAGGTAAATCAACTCTAATATCTTAACTATCAAATAATAAAATTTATAAATATTTTGACTATGAATTCAGTTATTATCATAAATTACTCTAAATTATCGTAGAAATTCATAAATTTTAAAGCTTGAATACCCTATAAGTAACCTATTGCTATCAATTTGACGAGTAACCTATTATTTGTATGTGATTACCATTTGATGAATTCACACGGACATGTTGTGTTATCATACCTTTACCTAATCTAAACAAACAACATACCCAATGACATCCCACAAATGAGGCTTGGAGAGGGTAAAAATATACATAGACCTTACCACGGCCTGAGAGGTTGTTTCAAAAAACTCTAGTCTCAAAAATCAAAGCAAAAGATACTAAATAAGGAGAAAAACATAAGCAAAGGAAAAGAAAGAAGGAAACGTGAAATGCAAATGACAGTATGAACCTAAGGGAAAATACATGTCTGATAAAGAGAAATGGCAAAGCTTATTCAAACAATTCATCTGTGTAAATCATTGAAGCAAAGAATAATCAATCAATGGTTTGCCACCACCCAAGTACAAACAAGAAAAGATTTCATGGTTCTTCAAGACCAATTACTGAGTCACTTGTAAACTTTCACAAGGTAAAGATGTTACGAGCCCCGCGATACAGAGAGTTACATACACATCATGGCGCGTGCAAGTTATTCTGGACACTATTGTTATAATTTGAAATAAAAGTTCCTACAATTTGGCTCTCCTTTCAAACACCAGTTATGAGCTTCCCTTGGGAGACAGTGAAACAAACAACAAAAGTCCATCCCCACATTGCCGCACCCCAAAAATAAGGAAGAGATTCCCAGCAATCCACCCAAGCAAAACTTGGATTACTGCATTCAGGTACCATGAGATACATGCTGGTCTAGAACTTGTAATCTGGATTGTCTCGGAGGCCAAGCTTAGATAGAACGAGGCAGTAAGAGTCCCAATCTGTCCTTCGTAGATACTTCAATAACTTCTTCCTATTTTGAACCATTTGTTGTAGACCCTTACGAGAGTGCTTATCCTAAAAAAATTTGATAATTGAGCGAAAATGTATAGAAGACATTATTAAAAAAAGACAGATAACCAGTCATCCACCCAACTGCTTAAATTAAAAGGTTGGCAGCAGATGTATAATATATGTACAATTTATGCACAACCATGTATAATCTACGTATACCAGCTAGAATTTAGCAACTTGTCTAAAGATCCCTACAAGAAAACCAGCTCGTAGTAATCCAAGCAATAAAGTTCTATGACAAGATAATCGATAAATGATTAATTCACCATCTTATAGGACAAGTGTTTGCAATTCGTCGACACCAGCCAATATGTCATCTATCTTTCCCCCCTCTGAGTTGGCATTTCAAGAACAATAATCATGCTTTACCAAATGACAATGACCAACATTGTGCTATGAATGGAGATTTCATGACATGTAATCCTGCAAAAGATGCTCTACTGGGTATAATTCAGCAGAAAACTCACCTTTTTGTGAAGAATGGCAGATAGGTGCTTTATTTTTGTTGTAAGTTGAGCCACTGAAAACAAAAAAAGGCTAACATTAATATACAATGTAAGAAACTATAAACATTATTGGAGCAGCATATATGTAGCTTGAAGGTGTTTTACTTCTATTTGAGTATTACCTTTAAACACATCAAACTAAAGCAGCTATCTTACATATGTTTCTTTTTAAAGAAGAAATGACGTCTATCAACAGCTGGAGGGCAGAGGATCTCAAGGCACATATTGCCATAAAAAGGAATAGATTGCAACAATCTCGCTTAATCCCACTCGGTCCTCGAAATGTACCATCAAGGACTCTTTGGGCTCACATACCATTTATGCTGGGACTATAATGCATGGATTGTTTATGTGATGAATAAAAGATGAAAGAATTATTATGCAACGACGAATAATGAAAGAAATATTATGCATAATTAATATTCGCTCTGTCTCAATTTGTTTGTCTACATTTGACTTGGCATAGACTTTTAAGAAAGTAAAGAAGCCGGTCTTAAACTAAAGATAAATAGAATGTACCAACATGTCCTCTAATCTTGGGGTCTTAAACATATCACGTGGAAGAAATTAAAGAATTGCCAAAAAAAGGAAAGAGGCAGTCCTTTTTAAACGGACTAAAACAAAAGTAGGACAAACAAATTGAAACAAAGGGAGTGATGAATACTATGCATGCAGGACTTGCTTACTTTAAAGGATTCTTGTATTTAAGTAGTCGTCCTGTATTATTCACAGATTCTTATCTCACGTTCAGCCCTGCATATAATAATACGTAATGATAACTTTGAAGCTGTGGCAGATTTTCATCAATATTAGGGGTATAAACTGGACTACGACTAGGAACATAAAGGAGGCTTTAGCTTGTTGGAACAGAGATGGGAACCAGTCAGGGCATAAGGAGAGATGGAAGATTGTCCCAGCCTGCATTTGGTGGACTGTTTGGCTAGAAAGGAACCAAAGGTGTTTTGGAAACAAGAGCAGCTCTTTTGAGAAGATGAAGATGAATTATATGGTTCTGTTTTATTTTTGGTGGAAGCATGTATATCCTCAAGAAAAAGATCTCTCTAGTATTTTTGATTATTTATGAGATTATAGTAGGATAGTTCTAAATTCCTGTAAGTTTTTGTAAGTATTATTGGAATACTTCCTGGAGTATTCGTTTGTTGATAATACAAGTTACCATTTCTCAAAAAAACTTTGAACCTGTGATTATACCTCCAAGGCCTTTCACTCGTAGTCAAGCCAAAGAGCTACATGCATTAGGACTACCTATGATCAAGTGGGAAGCATCAAAGGACTGTTTAGAGATGTCCACATCATACTACACCATGCTTAAGTGGATGGATGCTAGAATTAGAGCTTGGAAGTGAAGAAGAAAAAGAACAAGCTGAAACAAACTGTGGACCAAATTGACTCCATAATTCAAACTGTGCAGCAGGGAAGATTTGGAG
This sequence comes from Solanum clarkiae, assembly GCA_011800125.2. Classification (NCBI taxonomy): domain Eukaryota; kingdom Viridiplantae; phylum Streptophyta; class Magnoliopsida; order Solanales; family Solanaceae; genus Solanum; species Solanum clarkiae. Next base: position 25,138,323 of record JAABOM020000103.1, on the reverse strand, counting down.
CTGCTGGTAATCAAGAGGCAAAACGGCTCATAACAGACAATTGTGAAGATGGATATCTTTTGATATTTACTACCTTCAGCCTAAATATATTCTTTTTCATTTATGCAACAAGTGGTGTATTGATAAACACAGCATCCAGCAGATGCATAATTACAAAAGTAGTACTCTATACTGGTAAATAATTCTCTGCTCAAAAAGGAATAAGATAAAGGGACCCTCTCTCCCCTTTTCTGTTCTTACTTGCCTTGGAAGGTCTCAGCAAGATGCTGGACAAAGCAATTCTCAGTCACTGGATTGAAGGGTTCAAGGTGGAAAACGGACCAACCCACTCTATTAGTGTCTCTCACCCGCTTTATGCAGATGACACTTTAATATTCTGTGGGAGGAAAAAAAGATCCAAGTGCAATACCTAAACTCAACTATTATACTCTTTGAAATCATATCAGGGCTCCATATTAACAAGTCGAAGAGTAACATTTATCCAGTTAATGTACTACCTAATCTGGATGAATTGGCAGATATAATGGCCTGCGAAATAGGTTCTTTTCCAACAACCTATCTAGGTCTGCCTTTGGGAGCACAATAAAAAGCAGCAGAAGTCTGGAGGATTGATAGAAAAAGTGGGAAAAGGTTAGGGGACTGGAAAATGAAAACTTATCCATGGGAGGAACTAGGAAGGTTAACACTCATCAACAGTGTTCTGGACAGCAAACCTACTTATATTATGTTCCCTCATACCAATGTCTTCCAAGGAGTTGAGTAAGTTGGACAAGCTGAGAAGATCCTTTCTTTGGAAGGGAATAATGAGGAGCAAAAACTACATTTGGTGAAATGGGACAAAGTGATACTACCTAAGGATCAACGAGGATTAGGCACAAGAGTTTCAAGTAAACATAACAAGAGCTTGCTACTGAAATGGTGGAGATTCAGCCAAGGAGAATCAACCCTATGGAAGGAGGTTGCTAGTGCCAAACATGAAAGACAAGACAACTGGTGCACCATAGAAGACCAATGATCCACATGGAGTGGGACCTTGGAAACACATTACGACCTGAAAGACTATTCTTTCAAGAGGTATCCTTCAGGATTGGGAATGGCATTACTGTCAAATTTTGGAAAGACAAGTGGTTACTCAATGACCTTCGAAACACATTAACAAACTGAAAAGCGAACTCTTTCACGAGGCGTCCTTCAGGATTGGGAACGGCACCCACTGAAAATTTTTGGAAAGACAGATGGTTACTCAATCTTCCACTGAAAGACTCATCCAAGGCTTTTCCTAATAACTACCCACCCAGATTCAACAGATGCAATCAACAGAGAAGGCAACATATGGTACTTGTGCTTCAGAAGGAATTTGCAAGATTGAGAATTGGGAGAGCTCTTTGATGTATACAACATGCTGAGAGGTTGCTCATTAAATCCTCAAATACCAGACAGTCCAAAATGGAATGATTCAAGCAAAGGAACCTATTCAGTTAAAGAAGGCTAAAAAAGACTAAACAGCCCAAATGTCTTAAGAGACCACTGGCCTTGAAAACTGAATTGAAAAACTAATATCCCTCCAAAATCAAAAGTTTCACCTGGACAACTCTTCTAAATGCTACTCCCACTCTAGACAATCTCAAGAAGGGTTTTCAGATAGCCAATAGATGTATCATATGCCATCTTACAGAAGAGACAGTAAACCATTTGTTTTAACATTGCCCTGTGGCAGCAGGTATTTGGTCCATGTATTTTGCAGTTTTTGGCATCAGCTGGTCAACACCACTCACCTTAACAACCTTGAGCTTTTGCTTTAGGTTTTTACTCCCAGATCCTAACTGCTTTTTGTTTTCCTAGAGTTATCACCTATATTTATCTGTAACTTCTTGCATCTTCTTGATGTTTTTAGTACAACCTCTTAATTCATCAAAAATTATGTGCATACATTATCCAGTCTGAACTCTTTAAGGTTTGTACTCTGTGAAGTTAAAAACTACACATGATCCAGTCTGAACTCTTGAGGTTTGTACTCCGTGAAGTTAAAAACTAGAAACTAAAGGTAGTAAAAACAGAAGTAGCAATCTTAAACAACACGACATCATAAATCTAGATCACTAACCTTGAACACGAGAAGATCCACAATCCGACTCTGACATTTTAAATTCATCTCTCACTTTTTGTAGCTCCAGTTTCATTTTTTCCGCAGATGACATGTTATCTGGGTGAAAAAACTGTTCAAAATTGTCGATAAGTTATTACATCCACTTAAACTAGTGACATCCGCATTGACATTAGAAATCAGATCACTGATGCACTTGCTGTGCTAAACGAAGTAATAAACAGAAAGAAACAGTAAGAGGACAAGAAATCAAGGATGAGTTTCTATAAATTATGGCTGCAAATCAAGACCACCATCAAGGCATCAACCATGCCTAGCCTTTTCCTTCTATAATCTGTGTGTATTATATACATATATATAAATGATCAAATTGATACGCAATACGACAAAAAGCAATTTAGTCTGACTAACATACATTTTCACATCAAGCCATTATTTTTTATTAAAGTGGTAAAGCAAAAACATAACTCGTGTGACTGCCTTCACCTTTTATGTAATGCAGTTCAAGTGTTGCTTTTATGTTTTTAAGCCAAATGCATCCACCTTCTATTAAAAATAGGAAAAGCGATGCTTGCTGTTCGGAGAATTGTTAAGCAAAAGACCATTATGATTTCTGAAATGAATGCTTCATAGGTGACTCTGTATTCAAAACTACAACAACAACTACAGCAACATACCTAGTGGAATCCCACAAGAGAGGTCTGGGGAGGGTAGAATGTACGCAGACCTTACCACTACCTCATAGAAGTAGAGAGGTTGTTTCCTAGGAACCCTCGTCTCAAAAACCTATAAGCAAAACTAAACACTTAAAATTATTCAGTTAAGGCTGGAACCAAAAGGACTTATCTGAAGGAGACATTTGAGATGAACAGTAGAATTAGAAATAGAATGCTATTTTTCTGATCACTGAAAAATCCATTTGAGGCAAAGCCTTCAAAACTAGGGATAATGGGCCCATCGCTCTTACTTCTCCAGTTGAATACCAGGTTAAATCATATGGCACAAGGCTAAATTATGGTGTAGGGCTAGAACATGTGACCTAAAAGTGGCAACTCACAGGTACCTCAACCTTCGATACTTGGAATAGCCCTAGGGAAGAATTAGAAGTAGCAGAATCATTGACAGAAAGATATTTGAGAACAAAATGCCACTTGCCTTTTCAACCAAGTGTTCTTTTGGTGGATGAAACATAAAGTTTGGAGTACCACCCAGCTGCCCCAAAACATCAAGTCTCTGAACTGTAAAAAGTAACTGTAATCAAAATATGATATATCACAAGAGATATTTTCACTATCTCAATAAAATTTTCTGCTTGTAAGGAAGCTTAATCTAGGTACAGTATCAAAGAACAGAAGTATTGATATTAGCCTTCTATGAACACTGCACTTTTAGCTAATTGATAAGAAATCCAAGTGTGTTACTAGCAAAACGACCACTGGCACACTAATCAAACATACAAAGATTGCAAAAATAATACAAAAACAAATCTATTGATACTAGTGTGAAGGCAGTTGCACATTTTCCACAATAATGTTACATTTTATGAGTACGATTTGCAAGAAACTCTTCTACCCACGGTATTGTTTGAGAGGCGCTCTTATGAGACTGATTTCTTAGAGAAGAATCATCAGAAAACATATATACTCACAAGATATGCATCGGAATCAATGAATCAATCAGTAGCCACTTCGTTCTCAATTAGTTCCAAATACTATCACCACAATTGCCACACTTACATATAGTCGTTTAGTTATAGTAGTGGTTGTGCGGCAGCTTTTGTGCACCTCAATTATTCCACGATGTATCCCACTAATCCTACCAGCACAGACACTGAATAGCTCATCCACCCAAATGCTTAGGAATATGGATCACCTAGCAGTTCTTTTTTTTTTGGACCATGTCTCCCGTGATTCTCATTTCATTTATCGATCCCTAGGCCACACCCCTAGTGCAGCTACACTTGCTTAAAGTTCCGTGTGCGTGAGTGTATTTACCAATGCATGAGCTTTATGCTTAAAGTTCCTATGGCTGCTTGTCTACAGTTGACTACACTGCATATTAATATAACACTAACTAGATCACTCACAACATAACATCGGCATACATAGTTCTACATCAATTATTCATATAATCCAATATATAAATAAAGACCGAAATTGCATCCAAAAATTCAAAAACAAAAATGCAAACTCACTCATTGTCTTCTTAGGCTTTGCATCACCTCCCTTAGTCAATACGTAAAGAGACTCTTTAATATCCTTATAGATACCACCTACAGCCGATTTGCTGTCATTCTCATCAGCCTTCCTCACCTTCATCAATCTGTCGTTCAACTCGTGCAACGAAAACCAACCCTTCTCCTCCTTCTTTATTGACCTCAACATTTTCAACTTCTCCCCTAATTCAACATGGCTATAACTCCTAAGAAACTCCGGCCTCATCCTTTCATTATCACCCTCTTTATCCCTCATATGCATATCCTTCCCGAAAATAGATGAAGGCAGATTTCCACTTCCACCTATCACCATTCCCGACCCTTTCACATCTTTATCAATATTGGGCCTCAACTTTAAACTATCCTGATACCGCGAAAGTGATAACGGATTAAACATTTGCCCTCTATTCTCATCCTGGCTGTTGTTGTTACCGAGTTTTGCACGAAGCGCATCGAAGTAATGCTTTCCAGCTGGGGTTGGTCTTGGGGTCGCCTCAGACCTGATATTATTGAATTTTTTTTTATATATTTCTTGAAATGACAGCTTTGGTGGCGATGGCGATGGTGATGGTACTGAACCAGTACGGAGGCGGAACTCTGCAAGGGTTTTTCTGGCTTCAGCAAAATCGTAACTTTCTGAAGATGGGCTCTGGCGATTATTGGAAATAGATGAAAAAGAGAATGGTTTAGGTGTAGGTGTTTGTTGGGGTTCTGATGGCGGGGTTTCGGATTGGTCGGGGTTAGAATTCGATGTAGAATACGAGAAAAACTTTAGTGAAGAGTAAGGCTTGAGTTTTGGGCGGAGTTGGAGGAGTTTTGTGGTCGCCATTGTTGAGCTATTGGAGGTTTAGGGTTTTGTTTCGTTACTGGTTAGTAAGGATGTAGGTGACGACGGAAAAGGGCAAAAAAGTTATTTTCTCTTTTCTCAAAAAACAATATTAACTATTTTACCCTTTAAAAGCTTTAGGCAAAAAAAAAGAATTTTTAAAATTATTTTCACTATCTTTCATTTTTAAGATTTATTTAAGTTTAGTGTCTATCAGAAATGATCTAAGATAAGGATAAGATCCGCATATACTTTAATCTTTCCAAATCTTGTTCATCGGATCACACTTTACCCTCTATTTTTCTTGTACTTTTACTTTTTTATACATGTATTTTAGCTTTTTCGTTATTACTTGTATTTTTGGTGCTTTGATTATCATATTATTTCATTGTCATTCCTCCATTTTGCTTTATTTCATTGTTGACACTACTTTTTATGTCTAAATTTTATTTAAGTCAAGTATTTATAGAAAGTAATTTTTGAAATAAAAGTTAAGTCCATATACGCTTTCTATTTCTTTAGACTCTATTACATTTGTCATATTACACCAGCATATTATTGTTGATGTTTCTAGCTTTTCCCTCGTTTTATCAGTATTCATTTGAGCTTCTTTTGCTATACTCTCGCTTGTCACCCTCATTATTATATAGCTATCCAATTTCACTCTAGGTATAGTAGCTAGAAAGTTGTATGTGTAGGATTAATTTTGAGTTATAGAATCAACTCTTGATATTTACATTAGGGTAGGTTTTATTGGGATGCGATCCTATAGACTCTATTTGAACATCGAACGTTCGTACACCAATCTAAAATATTTGGATTAGTCAAAATTTCAAAGATCAGTTACATAAAAGACTCACACCTTTGTCAGACATCAAAAATTCCAAAAAAAGGCGTGTAACAAATATAAAATTTATGTCAATTTTTATTTCATTGGTAATTGTAATTATTAGGTTTTAACAAAGAAACACGTATTATGTTCTCAAGCAATAAACGATTGGAAAAAAGCAGATGAGTAATAAACTAGTTTGTTTTAATTTATCTGTATCTATTTATATCTATACTACATTAAAAGTATGAAGATCCTTTATTAAAATAATCCTTTTTAGACAAAATCACCTTTTCACTATTTTTTTTAATTTATTATTTAATATTATATTTATTTATTTATTTTTAAGATTCACTTTTGGATTAGAATTTCATTATATTTAGAAATCACTTTTGATTTAGGATTATTCTATTTAAATAATTAACTAAAATTTTGACTATCAAATATTTTGTTAATAAAAATATTTAACATGACAAATTTAAAAAGGAAAAAAACAGTAAAATTATGTTGAAAACATTAAACAACTCCTCTTATATTTAGTAATATTTTGTTAAATTAAATTTTAATCAGTTAATTATTTAACTTCTAACTATTTAACTCTAAATTATTTACTTTATGTATTCAAAAACTAACTAAATTTTGTTACATTAAATTTTAATCAGTTAATTATTTAACTTCTAATTATTCAACTCTAAATTATTACTTTATGTATTCAAAAACTAACTAACGTATCTATATTATAAGTAATTGAATTGATTTTCTCATCTTCGTTGTTTTACAATAGACTAACCTATTATCAAACTAATAGTATTTATTTAATTTTATTTACACAAATATTATATTTATTTAATGAAAGTACTATTTACATATAATTTTTAAATTGATGCAACACATATGTGCAAAACACGTACACTGAATTAGTTTTTACAGAAATCAAATAAATTTTAAGAAAATAAATCAGTTACATAAAAGGCTAACACTTTTGTTTGACATCAGAATAAAAGAAAACGTGTAACAGATACAATATTTATATCAATTTTTGTTTCATTAGCAATTGTAATTTTCTGATTTTGACGAAGAAACGTTTATTACGTCCTTAAGCAATAAACAGTGAAAAAATAGTCAAGTAATAAATCAATTTGTATTAGTTTATTTTTACAAAAAATTAAAATAAAATTTAAGAAGATAAATGAGTTACATGAAAGGCTCACACCTTTGTTTGATACCAGAAGTTCCAAAAGAAAGCATGTAATGGATACAAAATTTATATCAATTTTTAATTCATTAGCAAAGATAATTATTTGATAAAGAAACGTATATTACGTTCTTGAGTAATAAATGATGGAAAAAATATGTAATAAATCAATATGTTTTAATTTCTTGTTACAAAAAATCAAAACAATTTGTCTTGATACCGATTTTTCTAATTAATTACACAATATTATAAAGAGGGTAGGGTTTGGGGTGAGCGATGCATGTGATTTCCAAAGAGGTTCCAAAAAATGGTGCGTAACAGATTTGAAGTTTATATCAATTTTTGTTTCATTAGCAACTGTAATTGTCCATTTTGACAAGAAACGTGTATTACCTTCTTAAGCAATAAACGGTGAAAAAAACAAACAAGCAATAAATCATTTTTTTAAAAAATAAGTAAAATAAATTTTAAGAAAATAGATCTGTAATAATTCAATTTTTTCAAATTATAATGTGGCAAATCTTCTGTCTTTATGATGATTTTTTAAGAATTACATTAATATTATAATTCCTCTACTTCGTCTAGCATATATATAACACCAATGGAAATTAATTGTTTACAATTTTTTAATTAACTAGTTTCTCTGCACGTGCATCACACGTCTATGTTGAGTTTGTGATATATGATTACATAGCATTATAAAAGGGATTGAGGGTTAGGGTGACTGATACACGTGATTTTCAAAGAGAAAAAAGGGGACTGATGTAACTATTGAAAGTCAGTTTTAGATGAGACTTCACACTCAGGTGCTCAAACTTCTTTATAAATATGTATGTATTCCTCTTCTCTTTTCTCATCCTCACCATCCATTTTCCCTTCTTCATATATGTATAGCAATAAGTTTTGCTCATCGTATATAATTTTTATATTTTTTTCTTTTATGTATACAAAGTTTTAGATGATAAAAGGTCATCTAGAATTGTTAGTATACATTGCGTTTTTTTTAATCTGTTATTGTTTTTTGCTTATTAATGGATCTAAAGATTCAATGTATTTTTACCATTTTTCTTATTTAGATGAGATTGATATACGTCTCTTTATTTTTGAGAAAGATGTAAGGTTTGTGTACATACTAATTACACAGAGATACTATTGTTGTTGTGAATCATATAGCTAGTTAAAACTTGTTTGAGAGAGTTTAGAATTTTAAAGGTAGAGCTCTTCTGAAGTCCAAAAGAGGATCTAAGAGGGAAAATTGAGCTGTTGATCTATGGATCCCTCAATCATATCTATTCTAATAAATTTTAGATAGGTTTGCGGTTTGCATATATCAAGAGTTGCATTTACTTTTCTAAGATCCTTATTTGGAATGAAGGGAGCTCTACACTTAATAAGTCTATTTTCTTTTTTCCTGTTGAGTCCTTGGTTGGATTGATGAGTGTTTTACACTTGATAACTTTAAATTTTTTTTCAAGTTATGGTCATCTAGATTTGTTAATACACATTGTTTGTCTTTTGTTTTTTATTATTTTTGCATATTAATAGATCTAAAGATTCAATATGTTAGACCAATTTTTTTCATTTAGATGTGATTGATATACCTCTTTCTGTCTCTTTAAGAAAGATGAAAGGGCAATATAAATTTTATCTTTTTCAGACATTATTTTATGAAATTATGCTAAGCCATATATTATTGTTGAATATCGTATAATTGATTTTAACTTGTCCGAGTGAAATTTAGAATTTTGAAGGTAGAGCTCTTTTGAACATATATAAAAAAAAAAAAGATTTACGAGGAAAAATTGAGCTGCTGATTCATGGATCCCTCAATCTTGTCTATTCTCAAATTAACTTTAAACAGGTTTGTGGTATGCATATATCAGGAGGAAAAATTATATATGACAAGATGGATATAATTCCTTTATGTTCATAAGGTTGTAGTGAGATGATATCAGCCAAGAATGAAAAAAAAATCTATAAAAAGTGATTTCCTCTTTAATAATTTCAAGTGGTGATTTTGAATTTATTATGAAATTATACTAGCCAATATATTATTGTTGGATATCATTTAACTAATTTTAACTTGTTTGAGATAGAAGTAAGGTTCATATACGCTCTATCTCGTCAAACAACGTTACATATGACAAATTGTACTAGCATATTGTTATTGTTATTGTTATTTCTGACTTTTCTCTCGTTTTAGCAGTATTCATTTGAGCTTGTTTTGCCATACTCCTACTTGCTGCCCGCAATATTATATAGTCATTCAATTTCATTCTAGGTATAGTAGCTACAAAGTTGTCTCTCTCATGTTTAAAAATGCAGCAAGGTCCAAAGCCTACTTCATTATGTGGCTTATGCTTTACCAAAGATTATCAACTATAAGTAGGTTGGGAAAGTAAGGTCCGAAAGTGCCTCAAACCTGTATGCTATGCCAAGAAGCAAATAAAATTACGGAGCATTTGTTTGTTCAATGACAGTTTTCAATCAAGTTATGGAACAGAATGCTTACATGGATCCAGAGACACAACTTCTACCTTTCAAATTTGGAGCATTTTATGGATAGTACCCATTATGGAAAAGGAAGGATAGTGGTAGCACAATGTTATGGCAGACTGTGTGTATTCGATATGGACGGAACGTGATAGAAGAATCTTCGAGAAGAAGAATAACACAGTAGACCAAGTGGCCAAAAAGATAGCTAATTGTCACGGGCCTAGAGTTTTGGTGCGCAGCACTGCGCCCGTGGGGCGTCTGGAGGCGTCCCGGTCGTGCTGCTGCAGTTGGCCATCCTTTCTCCCTCTCGGTCTCCTTCGACGGCTTCTCTTCCGGCGTCTTCCTTCCTTGATAGGTGTTGCATACGGCAGTGGCGGCTTGTCCCGGAACACCTCCTCACAAAAGTGTGGAACGGTTTAGGGCAGCCAAGTTGCATAAATATCTTAGATATACACCTTTATGTGGCTACATTAGAGATTCCAAAAAATGATATGTAACGAAAACAAAATTTATATCAATTTTTGTTTATAAGCAATCATAATTATCTAGTTTTGATAAAGAAACCTGCATTATATTCGTAAGTAATAAACGTTGAAAATGGAGTAATTATTTATATTGGTATTTAAAAATGGAGTAATTATTTATAATTCTAATTAATTACATTAGATTGACTATTTTTTGGCATTGAAGTATGATGGAATAAAGCAAAATGGCTCTTTAAACTATCTGCGCTTTTTTCATTTTTGAAGTAGCAGTTAGTCAATGCAACTTTCGACACTCCTCATGGATCATCTGGAAACAGCCGCTTTATGTTTTTAAAATATAAGGATTAGGCTGCGTACATCCGACCCCTCCTCACCCCGCAATGAACGGGAGCCTTTTGAGGCACTGAGATATATTGTTGTTGTTGTTCTAATTAATTACATAGTGTTATAAAGAGGGCGGGTGAATGATACATGTGATTTTCAAAGAGATAAACAGTAGGAGCGTATTGGATTTTCTTGAATGAAAATTTGATTTTCGCTTTAATTTAAAATAAGGTGTTGAATTATATGAAATTTCTATTCACACTTTTACTCTATGGACTATACTCTTTTGATTCACTTACTTTTTCATTTTATTATATTAAGAATATATATAATGAATATTTTTGTTTTTCATCGAGTCATACTAATTTATCGTGATTAACTTATAGATCGAGAAAAAATTGTAATAATTAAAATTTAAATAAAAATATGTGCAAAGAAATAACTGGTATAGTAATTAATAAGTACAAACATTAAATATAAGTAAATTTTTATTCTAAATATCATCGCAGTTTCATCAATAAATTTCTAACGTATATGAAAGTGAACAGTTTGCTCGAGAATTTTTTATTTTTCAATTTATTTCTGTGCACTACCCCTTAGATGCGCATAAGATAAATCCCCACTCCTATGCAATAGCTCACAAATTATATAGCAAAAATAATATATATTAGACAAATTTGATGCAACGAGCTCAATCTAAAATGAAAATTCCTTATTTTCATTTGGTGAATTTCATCCTTCTTTCTCATGCTTCCATATTAGTACTACTAGTTAAAGTGCAACATCTTCTTCTAGTAATAATAATTGTCTACTATATATTAAGTTTAATATTTCAAAGAATATATTGTAGAATTGAATAGTATTTAGTACCTAAGATAAAATAGGCACAAATAAGTAAATGTTTTATTAATTTTTTAAATTAAATATTTAATTTCTAATATAATAAACAAATAATATTTTTTAATATCTTCTTCTACTTATCCAATGCCTTCTTTTTTTGGAACACTCAATCGTGCTCACTACAATGGGAACAATTTTTTGACATTTGTGCATAGATTGTAGGGAATTAAAAGTTTAATTATTGTAGTGGATTTGTTTCAAGATTGTGCAATGGTGGCAATGACACGTCTAGGTGCTAAAGGCAGTGACACACATTTTTCACTAGCAATAGCCGACTTTTGAATACGCACAAGATAAATCTTGTATTTATGTAATACCTCACAAATAATATAAAGGAGATAATTTGGACTATACAAATTCAATGTGACGAGTTCGACTCAGAAAGTAAATTTTTTATTTTCATTGATAAAAAATTTCGAACTTAAAACTTTCAACATGAAGGTCCAAAATCAAAACCATCAAATCATCCCGAAGGATATTTAATAGCATTATTTAGTCTTCGTCTATTCACTTAATATTTTATTCTTTAATTTTTATACTGTTTTTTTTGCTTCTTTAGTTTTACTTTGTTTATTTTATTTTATTTTTTGCGTTTAAAGGTCTATTATAAAATAATTATTTTACTTCACAAAAATAACTTTTAAATTTATGTAAATTCTACCCTCCATATATTCTACTGATAAAATAACATTGAATATATTATTGTTTTGTTCTTTGAATGTAGCCTTAATTTTGTTCCATGGAGATATGACCGCAAAAAATAGTTTTTTTCACAAAATTCTAAGATTTGTCATATTAAATTTTATTCATTTTCAAGAGGATAATTTATTTTAACCATTAAAACTAATAATAATAATTATATTTAATATATTAGTACTGAATCTCTATATTAAACACCAAATTGAAGAATTGAAATTTTGAAAAAAAAATTAATATTATACCAAAAAATCAAAGAATTGAAATCAAAAAACTAGATTACATAACAAATTTTATTCATTTTTAAGAAAATAATTTATTTTAAACGATCACAATAATAATCATCTTTAAATTTATTAGTACTGATGAAATTATATTAACTTTAACTTTCACAATGTAATATGCATGTGATTGTCTTCAATAAGTGAAATCTACTCAACCTAAAAATTAAATTTTAAGATATAAATTTAATCCAATATTGCGTGCCTTATAATTAATTTTAATTATCTTTGGCTTGTAATTAAAAAAAAAATATATTCTTTCTTATAATTACTTTACCCCCAAGTCATATTTCTCACTTCTAAAAATAATAAATAAAAAATTATCAAAATTTTTAATAATCATGAGGAAGATACATTGAAAATTTGGAATTAAAAAGATAGGACCAAAAGTGTACAGATCTTAATAGTAAAAGGATTCAAAAGTAAGACTCAGTCATTGAAAAAATAACACAAGAAGTCCCTCTTTTTATGAATCATGTTTGAAATCGCCCATTGCTATGTATCAGAAGAACTTCACAGCTATATATAGATATATACATTCCTATTACACCCATAAGCTGAAATCCCAGTTGCATTGCATCACTATTATTTCAATCGATAAAAGCAAAAAAGTAGAAAAAAAAAGAAGAAAAAAAGGAAGAAAGAGTAAGGAAGTAATCGGAATCATGTCTTCTCCTAGCAAACGCAGAGAAATGGACTTGATGAAACTGTAAATTGAAACTCAAATTTACTCAAAAAATTTAGCTTTTTTGTTGATGGGTTGTTTCAAATTTTAGTTTTTTTGTTGATGGGTTGTTTTAGTTTTCTTTGTGTTTAAGTGGGTATTGATTTTCTTGGAAAATTTTTAGGATGATGAGTGACTACAAAGTGGAGATGATCAATGACGGAATGCAAGAATTTTTTGTGGAATTTCATGGACCCAAAGAGAGTAAAAATCTGTTTATTACTTGTTTCTGAAAGTTTTTGTGCTCATTTTTGTGATTTTTTCTGTGCAAATGTGTGTATACTTCTTTTATATATCTGAGTTGGGTTTTGTTTTGTTGATTTTGGGTTTGATCCTTTCTTGGTCAGCTGTGTTTAGCTTATATGCTGTTGATTTAGCTGTAAAGAAAGGGACTTCCCCTAAAACGAAGAAAAGCATGTTGCTGTGATTGTAAACACTTGCTTTTCTGTGATAGTTTGGTTCATGTTGTAGAGGCTTCAATTCCAAAATAGTTGGGTTCAGCTATATGAATCTGTTATATTTGCTCCAGTTGTATTGATATCTTTTTATTCAAGTTGTAGAGAACTGATCACATTAATCTATGTTCATTTGCGAGTTAGCGCATTAAACAGCATGTGAAAAAAAGTGGGGGTTGTGTTTTTGCTGAATACTCAATTTAGATTATGTTCAGATTGCAAAATAAGAACCCTGTTCTGGCTCTGAATCTTTGCAATAGCTACAGCCTTCTTGTATTCATAGTTTACTGTGCCTATAGTTATAGTATGCAAGATTGTTGATTCTTCTGAGTTTGGATTTAGTGTCAGCTGCTTGCTTACTGAGATTTCTGTTGGAAGGGTGATCACAAAATGACCGTCTTTGATTGTTTTTAATCTTGTTTCTTGATGATTACATAGGTCCTTACCAGGGAGGTGTGTGGAAAGTGAGGGTAGAGCTCCCAGATGCCTATCCTTACAAGTCACCATCCATTGGTTTTGTTACCAAGATTTACCATCCAAATGTTGATGAGATGTGAGTGATGCTGCAAAGTATCTTGCTTTGTTGCTTTGTATTTAGGCATGGAATTTGATAGACTTTTCTAAATCTACATTTTCATGTTCTTTGGATTCCAGGTCAGGTTCAGTCTGCTTAGATGTTATCAATCAAACTTGGAGTCCCATGTTTGGTACTTCGACATTCTTCAGTTCTCTTGCTTTCAAGTTTCTTCTACTCCTTGTCTGAGTGATACTTCTGGGTTCAACAGATCTTTTTCATTTTTGCAGATCTTGTAAATGTTTTTGAAGTGTTTCTTCCCCAACTCCTTTTATATCCTAACCCATCAGATCCCCTGAATGGAGAGGCTGCAGCTCTCATGATGCGCGATCGTACTACTTATGATCTAAGGGTGAAAGGTAAAAACCTTCATATTGTCAATCTAGTAGTTGCAGTGGATTGGACTTGCATGATGCCTGAATGTGACATCCTCATAGCTTGGTTGTCTTGCCTGTCACCAGCTTTTATTTGCTGCTTAGTATGTGGTGTAATGGGTTGATTGAGCGAGCTCATCTGATATATCAGAAGCTTTACCATAGTTTCTTATGTAGAAAATTTGGTGTTTGCCATGGATCTTTTTTATTAAGGACGTGCATGTTTTTCTTTCAATTGAATACTTGTATTTTAGTATAGAAACTAGTCTGATATAGAAATTTTCTAGATTCAGAGAACCTGTAACTTGCTGTAAAAGACATATATTAGTATTTCTAGCTTTAGTTGTGAATATTGGAATGTAATGGAGTATTTCTAGCTTTATTTGTGAATATTGGAATGTAGTGGACAAAATTGAACGGTAGATGTAAAGAATTCATCCAGTGGACCTATCTCATAGAGGCAGAAATCTTTTTGAGTAAAGGGTACCTTGTATTTCATGCAACCAAAAAACTCAACGCCCACAGATCAAGTGTGAGGGGAAGTATTACATACACAGAAAACTCATAAGAGTTCCTTGTCAGTCTTAGTAAGTTATAAACTGCCTATAAATTCTACAATATTTACCATCTCCCCCCATGGATCTTGTTTACAGGAAAAATAAAGAAGGTTGAGACAGTTCATCCCGATTTTCTGGATAGGATTGCTTTGATTCTTGAAATGTTTAAGATTCCTCTCCTTCCATACAGTCCAGCAAATACAAGCCGGGATAATCTGCCTCCAATCTTCCTCTGCATTTCTTCTGCCAATGCTATTCCAATTTTTCAACAGCTCCAAGGTTGTTCTTGGCATTGCTCAATTCATCCCCAATATACGAAAGAACATGTACCACAAATTTACAGCTGTCTCACAGTGCATGAAAAGGTGCTCATTATTTTCAGCTTTTCACAGAGAAGACATCTTGTGCAGATATAAAGACCTCTTCTTTGTAATCTTTCCCGAGTTAAGCATGCACTTTTTGCTACCAACCACACAAAACAAGATACTCTGGAGGGACATTTATTCTTCCAGATCAATTTCCATGGCCAAGTCCTTACACACTTAATGTATTTGAGGTAGACCAATAAATAGATTTCACATTGGATAGGTCTTTGCCGGAGATGCACCAAGCTGGTTTGTCTGGGACATTGTTAGTGCCTGCAAAGGCATTAATTTTCTGAAGTAGTCCAATGGCTCTTCAACTTCCCAATCATTTAGGGCCTTTCTGAAGTTCAGCTCCCATCCATTATCTATCCATAATTGACCTACATTTGCCTGCTTTTGTTAACTTAAAGCATAGTGATCTGGGGATAAGTTCTTTAACATACTTTGGACAATCCTCTGATCATTTCAGAATGAAGTTTTGGCTCCATCTCCCACTTTCATCTTGATATTGGACCAGAACTCAGGCCGGAGATTTCTGATGGACCTCCATAGACTATACCCATAAGTGCTCTCTGTTGCGAACTTCCATAGCCATTTTTGCGACGGACTTCTATTATGGAGGGGTAAATTTTTGATCCCCAACCTCCCAATCTTCTTACTGCATACTAGTGAAGCCCAACTGCCCAAGCTTCTTACTGCATATTAGTGAGGCAGAAGTCTAGATGCCTCTTGCTCAAGGAAGGGAACAGAGACACCATATATTTTCAGAAGATTGCTAACTCAAATAGAAGATCCAAGTGCATAGATAAGACTTCTGGTTATACAACTAAGCAACAAAGTTGGAGGCCTTCTGCCAATTTTGATGGAATTGCATGAGAAGAAGGCAACAGTGTAGAAATAGCTTTTGAAGAAGCGAGAGTGTTGCCCCTGACAAAGCCCTTGGGCATGATAGGTACACTATGGCTTTCTCTCTGTGCTCTTGGGGATCTGTCAAGACAGATTGCTAGCTACTATTAGCCATGCAGGATAACAATCAACACTGCTGGAGGGTTAAGTCCTGCAATGCCTCATTCGTAACACTTATTCTTAAGAAAAAAGGAGCAATAGAGCTCAGGACTGTAGACAAATTAGCTTGATTAGGAGCATAAACAAGACCATAGCAAGGAGAAAGGCTGAGAGTTGTGGTGGAAACTAGTCTCAAATCAACAGACTGCTTTCATGAAAGGGGGGCAGATCACATATGCCTCACTCTTAGCAAATGAGGTGCTTGATTGACAATTGAAGTAAGGAAATATTGGACTACTATGCCAACTAGATGTTGAGATAGCTTTTGACCAGTTGAATTGGTGTTGATGTTGAGATGGAAGCTTAGGCACCTGGGGTTTGGTTACAAATGAATAAACTAGATTGAATTCAACATCTCTAGCGTGAAGTACTCACAATCAATAGGAGCTCAGTAGGATTCTTCTTCCCACAAAGAGGAGTAAGAAAAGGTGACTCCTTTTCACCTGTTCTGTTCATTCTAGCTATTGAAGGGCTGAGTAGAATGTTGGATAAAACCAATCAACTGCATTGGCTAAATGATTCTGATATTGGAAGGGACAGATTGCTCAAACATTTTACGTCTACTTTATGCAGAATAGAGAGCAGTCCTTTATCTAAACCTTACATTCCTCATATTTGAAGCAGTCTCAGGTCTTCATGTCAGCATGCTCAGGAGTGTAATCTATCCTGTTAATGAGGTTCAAAACATAGAAGTTCTAGCTGGCATATTGGGTTGGGTTGTAGTACTGGAGCATTCCCAACCACATTCTTGGATCTCCCAGTGGGGGCCAAATACAAGGCAGATGGAGTGGAGTCGTAGAAAACTTTGAAAAGAGGCTTGCTTCTTGGCAGATGCAATACCTATCTATGGGTGCCAAAAACACCGACGGTAGTGTGCTTGATAGCATTCTGTTATGTAGCATGCCACTCCATCTCATTTCCAGTAAGGCATTGAGACAGCTGGATAAGACCATGAATTTCCTACGGAAGGAGACAATAGCTGTTACAAATTTCGTTTGGTCAGGTCGGATAAGTTCTTGTTGCGTAAAGATCTAGGTGGCTTGGACTTCAGAGACTTAGCACTTCAGAACAAGTGCTTACGAATGAAGTGTCTATGGAAATACACTCGGGAAGATCAATGCTTATGTCAAAGATATGAATATTGCTGGACCACTGGTGCTCTGAAATCTCAACTGAACCTTATGGCTCTGGCATCTGGAAAAAGCATTAGCATACTATGGGAGATGTTCTCCCAACACAAGCACATGGTAGTAGGGAATAGTCAACACATCAGTTTACGGAGGGATGAGTGGTTGGTTGACATACCTCTAGTGATTGCCTACCACAATATTTTCCAGATAGCAAATGAGCTAGATGCTACATTACACTAACACAGGGGAAGGAAACTCATGGAACCTCAGCCTTAGAACAAACATACAGAACTGGGATATGGGAAGTTGATCAGTCTTTTAGCAGCACTTCATAGTTATACAATCAATAACCTTGCACCAGACCAGCTAAAATGGGGAGAGGGGAAGGAGGGAGTTTACAATTAACGTTGCATCTAAGCTTCTAAGCACATAAAGCAATCACAACACATTGGCCTTGGAAGCTTAGTTGAAAATTCAAGCTGCCTCCTGAAATCAATTGCAAGCAGCTGAACAGCATTGCATTGAGCATGTTTGACTCAACCTAGCCAGAACGTAGTTCCAAATGGAAACAGATGTGCTATATGTGCATGAGGGGAACAGAGTCACACAACCATGTTTTTGTACATCGCCCCTTGGCAAATTTATGGAGTATGTTTGTCACTCTTTGAACTCAATTTGGTCATGCCAAAGAGTATCCTGGATGTTTTTGAGAACTGGAGTTGCTGGAAAGTTTACAGCACCATCTAGAGAATCTAGAAGATGATACCTGTTGCTATTTTTTGGAGTGCCTTGAATGAAAGGAGTAGGAGATGCTCTGATGGAATATCAACAACGTATCAATCTTTAAAAGCTAAATGTCTTATGTTGTTGTATAGTTGGGTTGATTTGTCCCCAATAGATCACCATGGTACCTTCTTGAATGTTGTTAGCTCCCTAGTTCTTAACTAGATACCTACTGGAGTAGGTAAGTTTTTTTTGGGTACTCTTACCTTTGTAGTAACTATTATGCATCCACTTGATGACAGCATTGAAATTATTTACTTAATAAAAAAGAAGTTCTGTTATGATAAATGTTCCCTTGGTTGCAAAATCCCACTGCATGTTAGTAAGCTCAAACCCTAAAGCTCTATGTGGCCAAATAATGTTCAATTCGATATATTCCGTTAGACTGTTAAAAGATGCTCTTGGGCCTCACCCATCTGTTACTCGACATTAAGTAACTACAATTGGAGGATCTATCTTGCTTGGGCAACCTAAGGGGTGTGGCCTTCTCCGATCGACCTAACTTTTATAATTGAGCTAAAGGAGTTCCCTAGCCCTTAAGTTTACATGTCAATGCCTCCATTATGGCGTTCTTCTTCCTCTCCATGGTGCTTAAGCAATATATGCATATAAATATATTTGTGTATATGAATTATATAATATATGTATGTATACATTGATACAAGCATGCTAGCTAGTTTCGGTTGAAGCCTTGGCACGTGAAATTGGTTTCTGCATTCTGATGTAAGCCTCCAAACTAGTGCCATGGTCATAGTCCATGAGGGCATACTTGTAGTTGACAGAAAGTCAAGGTGATACAAGTCTTGTACACGAGCACCCGAGCACTATGTGCAAGGAAACATGTAGGTGTTTTGAGCATGTAATCATCTGTGTAGGTCAATACTAAAGGAGACTCGGGATAAGAGTAGGTTGGGCTGTTGTTTTAATAGAGAAATGAATGCCAGATGGGCTGTTCATGTACCGCTATGGAGGAGTTCGCTTGTGGCAGTTTAATATATGGTGGTAGAAAACAACTACATACCTAATATAGTCCCACAAAGTGGGTTATGAGAGAGGTTTGTGTGTGTGGGTGGGGGGGGTGGGGGGGATGGGGGGGGGGCGGTGCACACAATCCTTACCCTTACTTTGGAGGTAGAGGTTGTTCCCACTTCCCAATAGGCCTCGGCTCGAGGTAAAATAGTTCAAACCAATTCAGAAAAGAGGAAACAACAAAAATGTATAATATATGATAAAATACTATAGAAAGCATGACACAACATTTTGAACACTTACTACAACAAAATAATCCGATAATGGAAGTACAACAAGCGATAGATAGTAACAAAAATCAAGGAACTTCAGGAGTAATGCTACAATTGTTAGTATAGAAGGATAAGTGAGACCGTGCTGTACTTATGGCTAACCGACTAGCCTAATTTGTGTCCTCCACAACCTCATGCTTGAGATGATGTATTCCATAAGCTGAAGCTACGACATGTCATGTGTAATCACCTCTCCGCAATACTTCTTCGACCTACCTGAAATCATTTATAACCAATCTTTCACACCTTTGGCTGGGGCATCCATGCATCTCTTCAACATATGTCCGAACCATCTTACCCTTTTCGCATCTTTGTCCTCCACCGAAGCAACTCCCACTTCGTCCTTGATATCTTCAATTATAATCTTATCTCTCCTAATATACTCACACATCCATTTTAACATCTTCATTTCCGCAACTTCCATCTTTTGAATGTGAGTCCACACAACATAGTTGATCTAATGACCATCCTGTAGAACTTGTCTTTAAGTTTTGGTGGCTCTTTCTTATCATACCGGACTCTGAATGCAAGCCTCCATTTCATCCATCCTATGCCAATATGGTGTGTGATATTATCGACAAGCTCCCCATTTCTTTGGATAATGTACCCAGGATGCTTGAAACTACTATCTTTTGGTAGAAGTATCTTTTAATTAGTCCAATCTATATTCTTCATTTTTGCAATGAATTGTTTGTTGATGTCAGAAGTAAGTGCACCCACTATCATGGATTTTGTGACGGACCGAGTGGTACTGCAATGAAGATATATGTGAAGGCAATATAGAGGGGGAGAGTAAGGTTGACTTTCTCTGAGTCGCCTGTTGTATCTCAGCATCTGCAAGGTTGGTAGGGGTAGCATTAGGAATTCAGGATACATCACATCCCAACTCTTTGGATCTTGCTGAGAGTAGAAGTGTGAGGGGGTAGTCCCCATCCCCTTGCTAACCACTCCTATTCGAGTAGCTGAACTTTCTTTTTACCCGTACATGATATATGGGATTGTTGGTTATGGATGCAGTCCTTCCATTGTCAGTGATTGTTGACATATTAGATCTACAATTTTCTTTGGTCTTTTTAGTGCACTTCTGAATCCCATGTATCATAGATAACACTAAGGAAATGATGTTATATCCCACTTAGGAAAGGAACAGAATGATGGTTGAGCAGAGAAACTTGTGGAAGGAACAAGAACAGTGATTTTCAGTTAAGAAGAATGAATATAATTGTCAATTTCCTAGTACTTCAAATTAAGTGTTGTGCTTACTCTGAATGCCTGTAGAAAATTCCGAGATGTTAGCTATGGCTTAGCAGGTCCTGAGCTAATATTTTCGTATTTGTAACCTAACATGTTTTATCAGAATCAAACTTGTGAATTTCAGAGGGGGACAGATGGAAAGATTCCCTTTCTTGTTGTTATTGGCTTTAATTTTTAGCTGAGGCTGGGTGTTGAGTGTCCAGAAGTGGGGATTTAGGGAAGCCAAATGATTATAACATTCCAAGTATCATTGGATTTGAAAGATGCAGCAGCTACAGTGTAGCTATTGCTATCTCGTAGATGGAGTTAGCTGAATGTTTTTAATTTATCTATTCCAAGTAGCACGGTCTAGCTTTGCTATATGATATTGAAGTGCATAAAAAGATGAGTGCCACTTGTTTGAGACAGTTTACACAGGTGTAGATGCCATGACGATAGTGATTGATTAAAGAACTGTATGACACATGGAACTTGATGGTTTCTTCTGTTCAGTGGCTGAAGGGATATTTAATGCTCTGTAGAAGGGAATCAAGTTACAGGATTTAGTGTTAAATAGATTGCCTTTCGGAGGTATTTATTACAGCATTTTGATGGCAATTACTGCTTTTGCATGGAGTTAGAGGACAAGATGTAATTTGAAAGGGGAAACAAAATTAGAATCTATTTAGCACTTTTGAATCAGATGTTAGAGCAAGAGAGGCAGATGATGATATGTCCATATAACCTTTCCTGTGATAAGAAAATTGAGAAAAGAAACTTTTTTTTGCAGATGGTTCTCATTCAAATGTCTCTGCTAGATTTAGAATTAAATCCAAATGTAAAAATGAGATATTTTACCATCTTGTCGTTTTTAGCTCAACTTTTGTTCCTGTTCCTGTTACTCTTAGCTGCTGGCTCCAACCCACGAATGGGAGGAACCTTTTCTTTTTAAGTCCGAAAAGAAAGCTCCAAGCAAGTATGTTGGGAAATTGGGTTTTTGGGGACTATGTCTTTACTGTGACGTTTCTTGAATCATTAGAAGACGGATCTCCACTTTAACAAAATCGGCAGCTATCTTTTCCTTTGTATCTGTTGATTGCTTTTCTATTTGCCCATTAGAAATTTGGTATTCCTCATGGCAGTTCTTTATTTTGTCACACAATTTCATTGATGCTGTTATTACACCTGTAGGTGCTGTTTATGCTCTTTACCTATCTTATACCTCATTTCCCCTGTGACAAAGTTTTGACTGCCCATAGTATGCATTTTTTATGTACTCAACTTTGTGCTGTGATTATGTGCTGTCGTTTCCAAATTATTGAACTTTTTACACAAGCCTATGTTTCCTCATTACTTATGGTCTTAAATATTTCTCAGAGTATTGCGAGAAGTACGCGAAGAAAGAAGATGTCGGGGCTCCACCTGAAGAAAAATCTAGTGATGAAGAGTTGAGTGAAGAAGAAAATGTCTCCAGTGATGATGAAGTTGCTGGAAAAGCAGATCCCTAAGGGACTTGGCACATTATGGGCAAATATTATAACCCCTTCAACATCTGTACATGATATCAACTTCTCTTATGATAAAAACCTATCTTGCCCATGGTTTACAGAAGAAAATAGTTCTGTTTCTTCTGTCAATCTAAATTGTACTGTTATTGTGATTTACATTGTATCCTGATTCCTTGAAAGTTCATCTGAACCTTTAGATTTAATTTGATTTATGCATTTCTGTATATCTACATATATCTAGATAAGAATTAAGCAGCAGTCTTTCAAGCGGAGGGTCTATCAGATCAGCCCCTCTACCCCACGAGGATAGGGTAAGATCTGTGTGCATCCTATCCTTTCTAGACTACACTTGTGGGATTACGTTAGCTATATTGTTGTCGTAATAAGTAAGAAGCAATATGATAAAAGGGTATGCATTTGATGCAAGTACTAATACAGCTCGTCTACTAATAGCTTAAAGAGCTGCAAGTTAGTACACTCTGCAAACTTTGTGGATAGACAAAAACAATAGGTACTAGTTCCCCATTTGTTTCGCCTCTATGGATAAAGTTACTTGATACATATTGCTCGTGGGAGATGACATGTATTCTATGGAATGAGTTGAGGTGCACACAAGTTGATTTGAAGATGCAGCACATCCTTTCGGCGTCTGTATAGAACATATTCAAACTATCATTTATTCTCGTTTCCTATCTAATTGTCACCATTTGTGTATTGAAACAGATATAAACTATTAATTATTTCTTTTTCCTGCTCGAACTATCACCATCATTCATATAAATGTTCGATAATAGGTACAATTGATTACATGAAGTTTTCTCTTGTAGAAGAAAGAACAAGTGAAGACCTTTATATACATATACTCTCGGAAAAACTGAATTAAAAGAAGAAAAAAGAAGTCATCCTTCTGGAACAAATAATTTGCAAGGCAAAAGTTTCAAGGAACCAGGAATAAGAGAGGATTCACCTCATGTTCCTGTTACTTTGTGATTGACATATGGAATGCTTCATATAATGGTTGTTAGCTTTATTGCGGACATTGTTAGACTCCTCAATCAGAAGACGAGTTGAATATACAGTTCTCGCCCACAACGTCTAAATTTTGAATCTGCCACTGGTTACTGGGCTCTAGGAGAAGGCTGACTACTGGAAGTGCCTCTTTACTAAACTGGAGAGAAACAGAGTATCAAATTTCAACCATCATCCCAGCATTCACAGCTTGGATGTATAACATATCGCGAATCTGCATGATGTTCATACCCATGCACTGCTGCCAAAAATAATTCATGTGCTACGCTAGCTTACCGTGTCTGTTGAGTAACAATGTCCATATTTTCTGAATCCTTGACATTTGCAACTAGTGTAACTTCACACTGAACTTTGGAGACACTATCCATCTTGACATAAGATTAGAAGCAACGTTTTATCTTCAAACAAAAAGTAGTTCAGATATAAAAGATGCTAAATGAACACAAAACAAGAATGCAGTACTCGTCATAAACGACAAAAGCAACAATTACACATAGCCACCTTCTCTCAATTGTCATAAGACCTAGCAATAACTGCAAGAGTTCTTTCATAATTCTGCTTCCTTGACTTAATGATGTCTGGTTCTGACAGCATGAAATGTCGAAGCAATCTAGCAGACTTGACTGGCCAAACTGTCCAATTGAAAAGTTCCTCATCCTAGCTTTGGAAATCTAATCAGAAGGGAGATACTAGGACCAGATAGCAAGAGCTTATTAAAGAGCACTCCAAAAAAGGGCAGCGATGAACTGCACAGATGTTGTTCGACAAGTATACACTTCAGTGGTCAAAGAGAATGAATGGATGACAATGCACTTACTCCTGAGTCACCAAAGAAAAGAAGAATACTGCAGAGGTAAATGATGTTTAAACTTTTTTTGATAATTCAGCTACAATGCTAAGTCTTTCCTCTTGGATAAGAAGACCTAAAACTCCAGGTAAGGAGAAAAGGTCAGTAACAAAAGGATATCTTTCTTTTTAGCTAAGTCGGTGCATAAATAATGCAATTGGCACAGCAGTGTTTCTCTAAAACTTCGAAATATGACTGCTGAAATCTAGTAAAACAACAACAACATACCCAGTGGAATCCCACAAGTGGGGTATGGGGAGGGTAAAAATGTACGCAGACCTTACCACTACCTCATCGAGATAGAGAGGTTGTTTTCGAAAAACACTTATCAAACTGCTAAAATCTAGTCTTGATCATTATACTCATTGGAAAGAATTTTACTTAAACCTCGGTCCCCACAAAATCTACGAGCCAGGTGCATTTCAAGACAAACCAAGTAAATGATAAATATAATCCTCATGCTGCATCTACTATCTTATCTGGAACTCTTAGAGGCATTTAAAGAGTAGCACAAAGATAATTAACTGTTTTTCACTCCCAGGATAAAAAATCTTTCTGTGCCAAGTTTGATCCAACGAATTTGGTCTACAAGCAAGACCTATCCGATTTGTGTGCTTCTGCTGAAGTCATTTAGTGAGTTTTGGGAAGAGAGATGGCACATATCACAGATGCATAGATAATAGTTAGCAGCAACAATGATGATAAGGAATAGAAACATTTTTGCCTTTTTCGAAACATATTAGGAGCAAATGATTTGGCATTAAAGTCTTACCTTGGCTCATTTTCAGGTGATAGGACTCTGACTTCTGACAGTTTTTGCCACTTTGAAATGTCTCAAGGAGCTGAATATCTTCTGCATATATCTGAGCCATCAGCTGCATGAGGTTCTTGAAGCAACTGTGTTTCTTTCCTTTTGAAGAGGATATAACCAATCAATCATGCCACAACTCCATATTGGCTGGATAAGCTATATGCAAGCTGTTTATAAGTCCTTTTTGAGAAGGCAATCTTCCTTTTCATTTTTTCCTTTTGAAGAGGATACTGATATAAAACCTTCTCACCATGGAATACTTAACAACTAAGAACATCCAGTGTCTGATTACACTATTTCTATACCTTGTTCACAGAAGAAAGATCTAACAAACAGCAAGCGGAAGCAAAAGACATCATATGAACCATCAACGATAAATAGGAAGAAGCATAAGAATAGCAACATCATAAACAAAAATAGAAATGAAATTAGCTAATCAAAAAGACATGGAAAGAATTTGAATAAGATGTATTGCTACTCATTAATATAAAAAAAAATGCTATCATTTGAACTGTTAAACCACTTATTCCAATTACTTTCTATAAATCTAGCTAAACTACTACAATTAACTTCTATTTGATGTATGATTTTGAACACTAGCAAGGAGTCTTGTAAGTTTACTGAGCGTTTCATGAGCAGATATGGTTTCTGGATGATCCTCGCCGCAGATTGAGGTTCTAATAAAAATAGCTTTCCGGATTAGATCATCACCAATATCAAACTGTCCACCCCTCAACATTAGCTTTGCCCTGATTTCGAGCACTGTAGCTCTTGATAAAGCAAGTTCCTGCCAAAGACAAGGATTTAATTGGGCACTTGTCTGGATAGGTCTCCAACAAAGTGATTTATCCAACCACTTGTCAACAGGCGTGACAAATGCTTGATCTGCCGCTTCTAATGCATCTGTACAACGCCGTAGAAGTTCTAAAGCAGCAGCACAGCGTGAGAATGTAATAAATGTTCGGATGGCAAGTGGTAGAATCACTTCTTTCACGAGAAACAACAATTCGGAAACTTTAAGCTCAACTATCATGGGGTCACTCCCAAATCCGAAGAGCAAAAAGCATGCTGCCCATATGTGCTCAGAGTGCTGGGCTATTAAACCGCGAGTGATAACAGCTTGTACTGTGGCTTGTGCAACTCCAGTGACCCCTCTTTTTCGAGCATACATTTTGATAATCTGATGGAACTGAATGTAGCCTTCCTTTCTACAGGTCCTTGCAATGTTGAATCGCAACAAAAGAGAAGATGCTTCTGCCTCAGATTTCCTAGCATATGATGATGTGAAACCACAAGTTAAAGAACATAGAACTTTCTTCAACATCCTCCGACGTGGGTATTTCTCTGGTATCTTGTGAGCAGCCAGAGCTAATAGAGAAACTGGAATAGGTGATGGAGCAAACCAACCACTTGTGAGGGCCATTCTTGTTGCTAGACTTCTTGGTCCATCAGCATGGTCAAATATCGAAAAACAAACTTCAAAAAGTTGCAAAAGGAAATTATTTCGCCTCAGTGGATGGTTTTCCCGATGAATATAGGTTATTTCCTTCAAAGGCATGCGATTGATGGTATCCAAAAGCCTACTAGGATTCATAGGAAGTTCAGAAAGAATTGCTCCAACAATGGCAAGGCCAAGCGTCAGTCTTTTAAGTTTTTCCTCAATAACTCGCAAGGCATCAATTTCAGCAATCGGGTAATCCTTCACAGCACCCTGCATCAAAGACATTGCCTCAATCTCGGACAAATAATTGAGTTTGATAGGATCCATGTTCATAACCCGAGACAGGCGCGTGGATATGAGAACATGTGTTTCACCCCCAAAACGGGGAAGCAAATCCATTATAAGTTTATGGTCCCACCAGTCCTTTTCACTCTCCAAATTATCAATTATCAGCAAGAATGGAATGTCTCGCATGAGTTCTTTCCGAACCCTAGCTACAGCAGCCTCTTCTTGCTCCTCAAAGCTCTTTATCCTGCTTTTATCAGGTGAGTTTTCTACCCCGACATCAACTTCTAAAAACGACCACAAGTTCAAGTAGTTTTGTCGAATGTATCTGCTTTCACCTCCAATCCAAAGGACCATTTTGTAGCGCTGATGGAATTGATAAGCATACTCAAGCAGCAGTTCTGTCTTGCCAATTCCTGGTTCCCCAGACACACAAGCAATGCCCTTTCCATAGACAACTTTCAAGGAGTTGCTTCGCCTTCCATGTTTCTTAGAGTTCCTTGGCTTCGGTGCATGCTGTTGAGAAACCTCAGCATTTAGCATTTCAATTTCTTTCTCAGATTCCTTCCATGTCACTGGCTCTTTCCCTTTCCTTTTGTTGTCACTAGGCTGCTCAAACCGTCTTTCATTGATTGAGTTATTCCGACTCCAACTAATTGTCACATTCCTTCGCTTGGGTCTAGCCTTAAGTTCAATATAGTCTTTCTCTGCATCCCCACTGACATCACCAAAAAGCCGAAACTCAAGCTCGGATAGCTCCTTCTTTCTGCCAACGAAATTCTCATTTCGCGGGAAAGGGAACTCCTCTTTTTCTGCCTTCTCCCTCCACTTGGACAGTCTGTCCACAACACTTCGCCTCCCTAATCTTAAGGCCAATAGAGTTACAGCCCTCAATATGCATTCCCTCCACTTTCCATCATGAGCCTCAAGCTTCCACTCATCAACACGCAAAAGACCATTGACCGCATCTCTCCACTCCTTCTCCAATCCCCCATAAAGTAGCCAAAGTTCACCACCATGTTTTTCCCAGTGCTCTCCTCTTCTCTCAATTATATCTCGAACAAGGCAATCCTCTGGACTCAGATCGAAGTACACTGGTACCAAATTCTTTTTGCTAGCGAAGAAGCGCAGTTCCTCTATGGTATATGGATTCCTGAATGATTTCTTGGTTAAGATCACAACTCCAAATGTACAAGCATCCATTACTCTCTCAACCATGCCATGCTTTCTAGAATTTCTGCACCTTGCTCTGTCAGTAATGAAGCAACTTAGCCCTTGGATTTCTAACTCAGCACGGAGCCAATTCATGAATCTGAGCAGTAAAGTTTTGCGTCCATGAAAACCAATGTACACATCACAGCTTCTCACTCTGTTGGATAGGGAGGAAGTCGATGTTGGAGTAACACAAGTTTCCTGTGTCCTACCACTCTTTTTCTGCTTGACTCTAGGCCGCAAATATTCATGTTCAGGGCCAACATTATGACTCCCTATAGTACTCTTAGGAATTGACCTCGAAGAAGATACAAAATCCAACTTCTGGAGATCATTCGAGGCACTAGCTAATGCAACAGGATAAGCATCTGACAATCTAGCACTTGCAAATGATTCAATGCCCAAACTAGCATCCAATGCACCAGAGGCAACATCACTATCACGAAATTGAGTATCTGAGCATGCTGATACCAGGGACTTGGGTGATCTAGGAGAGAAGAATGGCGACTGGTTAGCAGAAAAGAACGTCGAAGATGAAGAAGAAAGGTTTCTTGACGTCGTGCTTGGCAATGAGCCAAATCTGGAGCTTTCTTCCCGGAGATCCATATTTAAAGCTACTCACTCCCATTCACAAGAAAATTTCATGCATTCCAGGAAAACAGATAAACCTCTGAAAGTGAAAAGAATCAAAATGTCAGTGAAGTAGCAATCTCCATTCATAACACTGCAAACTCTATGCAGCCATAAACAAATAGTAAACTTAGGTCTGCATAAATTTTAAATAGGTTTTCCGAATGAAGATAGCTTTATTTTCCAAAAAAGCAGGATAACATACTGAAAAAGGGAAATTAGTTACAGTGATGCCATATCTAGAATAACATAAAAGCATTAATGACTTATACTAATTTATCATTTTACTCCATAATCCACATTAAGCAATGATGACGACAACAACATACCAAGTGTGATCCCACAAGTGGGGTCTGGGAGGGTGAAATGTACTCAAACCTTACCACTACCTCATAGAGATAGAGAGGTTGTTTCTGATAAACCCTCGTCTCAAGAATCCACATTTAGCAATGAAGGAAAGATAATTAATGCTGCATTAGAACAGAAAACCTATCCTAATCAGTAGTAATAGATCTGCAGAAGAATTTGAAACCACAACACATTTTCTTGAAAAGTTCAATTTGAACAATTCAATGATGCAAGCCTCTAATTTTACAAGAACTCAGATCCAGCATACTTACTTGAAGAAAAGTTAGCAATGATGGTGTCCAAAGATTCAATCTTTTTTCACTTCAATCGCCACAAAATGTCCAAAGATTCAATCTTTTTCACTTCAATCACCACAAAATGTCCAAAGAGCATTCCTTTGAACCAATCTTAATCCCAATAAAATAGAAACCTAAGTGGCATCCACAACCAATATCTTCTTGAACCTGTCAAACAAAGTAAACTATGAATATTCAAACACCAAAAGAACATTTTAAAAATGTATATACATGTACACAATCACACATAACATACTTGGACATGGATCAAGAAGTCATATAGAGGAAAATAAGTTCAATATTAGAGAGACCCAAGTTTGAAAAAAGAGTAAAGATTTGATTGATGAGAAAATGAAAGGAGGGAATGAATGGGAAAATGGATTTACCTTTTCAAGAATGACTATAAAGGGTTCAGTGTTGTTGAGATGACAAAGAAGCTGTTTGTTTCCTTATATATTTTTCTTTTTTTAACCAAGAACTAAACTTTACTCTCTTCAATAACTCAAAAATTCTCTCTTTTCACACTACCCCTCTTACTAAATACTTCATATAGCACATAGATATGTGTAAAAACTCCCAAAAAAAATTTTAAAAAGTCTATCTTTCTGTGTCTTATGTTAAAAATTTCTTTTTTTTTACAGAGGGTACTGAGAATGTGAGCTGACAGGAAAAAGGTGCACCGTTAGAGACGGGGAAGGGTTCTTTTTTCTACTGTTTCTGCTGATATGTGGGGTTGGGTGTGGGTTGTGGGGGATGGGGGTGGGTGTGCGGGTTGGGGTGGTTTCACGTGGGGTTGGGGTGTTTGACAAAAAATGGGACCCAACAAGAAAGGACGGATCTGACGAGGAATGGTGGTGCTGTCAAAAAGCCTTCTTTCCAAAGTCCACACTTTGGATTTACAACTATATAGTACTGCTGCTGGTACATGTATCAAAGTGTCTACTGCGCGGGGTCGGGTCGAGCTGGATTGGATCGGATCGGATCGGATTGGATCGACTTGAAATCGAATTGAACCAAAGTGGTTTGGCCCTTCACTAAGCTGACTCATATTGAGGAGTAGGGTTTAGGGTACGATTTTGAAATTTATCGATTTGGCT
Source organism: Solanum clarkiae (assembly GCA_011800125.2). Taxonomy (NCBI): domain Eukaryota; kingdom Viridiplantae; phylum Streptophyta; class Magnoliopsida; order Solanales; family Solanaceae; genus Solanum; species Solanum clarkiae. The sequence goes on along the minus strand of JAABOM020000103.1, from coordinate 25,107,907 downwards.
TATCGGTTATCAGTTTGTAGATATATTAAATTGTTATAGAACCATTAAAATATTAGTTTATCAGTTAGGTTATCGATTTAACTGTTAGGATTTGATGAAAAAAATTCTTTATTGAGAATTACTTAGAAACAAGCTGACAAATCAAATGAACCATACACATGAGTTGACAAATTACATTTTACTCAAAATCCAAACATTATCAGACAGGGAAAAAAATAAAAGTATGAAACTATCAAGAATTTTATATATCAAATAGTACAAATATAATTATTTAATTTATTATCAGGTTAAACAAAGTGGCTGTAGTTTAGTGGTAAGAATTCCACGTTGTGGCCGTGGAGACCTGGGCTCGAATCCCAGCAGCCACACAACACTATTTTTTCTGCTTATGGGTTTTGAGCTGAGGGTATGTTGTTGTTGTTATTCTTGTTTTATTATCAGGTTAACCCGTTAAGAAAAAACCTAAAATCGTTAAGAATTGATAATCCAATAATAAAAAAAATTTAAACTGTTATCGAAACTACTAAATCAATAACCTGTTATCAATAAACTAATAACTTTTTTTTTGTTTTTGTTCGATTTTAAACAACCCTCGTAGGGTTGGGTTGAGTTACATAATAAGTCGGACATGTACAAGTTCATTTAGGATGTCGTGAATCGAAATCCATGAACTAGATAAAGTCCATTAGATGTAGAATTGATTAATTGGATTAGTTTGACCCGATTCAACTATTAAATTTTGGTTCGGAATTTTCTATGAGTATCAATACTTTTAAAAGGAATTGCTCCAATCTAATAGAATTCAGTCTTGCACAAACCTAAATAAATCTGGATTAACATAACCTAGCTGGAATCTTCCCCAACTCACTAACTAACTTAGAAGCCATATTGATCGAGTTGAAAGAAAGATAGAGTTAAAGAATTAATGTTAACTAAAATCTCCGAGTTGGAGAACAAATCGAAAATTCCGGAGAATACGAGTTCCCAAAAGGTTATTGATGAGAAAGAACAAATTAATGGGTCTTCTGATATAAACGTAGATTTCTTATGTGCTCGCGAATTATGTTATTATGTTATTGCATTTTATACACTATATGTTACAAAGAATTAGTATAAAGAAGGAAAATTTCAAATAATTTGGAGTAGATAGAGTACTTAATATGGAGTAAAAGATGTGGGTGCTACTTTTTAATTTTATTAGCATTAATAAATGTAATAATTATGTAATTTAAGTTTGTATGGTTGTAAAGCCAACTTTGCTCATAATTGTTTTGAGTTTAAGGATTTATAGGTGGTATAATTAAAAGTTAATTAATTAATTTTTATTTGTTAATTGTACTAGAAAGTAGAAGAAAAAAAACTACCTTAACACGTGCCATTATTAGTCATATGGCAAACCAAAATTGTTGTGCTCATAATTTATTGATCTTTATATTTATTCCATCGAATTATTGCAATTTTGGTGTAAACTTTAATAGTTCATTATATATTCCCCCATCTCTTCACATTTAATTTTACCTTTTACAGTATCAAAGTGAATTTAACATCCACTGTATATGTATACATAACATGGAAAAAAAATTATCAAGGCTAAAAAAAGATATTAAATTATCATTAGTGATAATTGATAATTTCAACTAATAAATATCCTAAATTATCAATAGACTCTAAAAGCATATTGAAAATTTATCCTATAGTTATTCTGATGATTAGAATACTATAGGAGCCAAAACATAACGTTTACACAAATATAATCATTACTATCTCTCACTGAAGCATCCATTATATTAATATTAATTTTTTAAATAAAATAACTTGCGTATTCAACTCAACGTCTCAAATAAAACAATCATGCATGCAAACATGCATGATTAACAACAACAATAACATATTCAGTGAAATTTCATAAGTGGGGTCTGGTGAGAGGGTTAAGTGTATACAAACCTTACCACTATTCCTTAGAGATAAAAAGATTGCTTCTGAGAGATCCTCAACTTAAATTCAAACATTAAAATATACATGATTGAGTTGGTAAATAGCTCAAGATACATGCGAGAAGTGAAAAAGAAAAATATTATATCATAGAAAAAAAAACACAAGCATATCAATCCCATTATTTGATACATATGAAACTCATTCATCAAATGGACCTTTTTATTCTTATTTCTATAAAATCATTGATATAATTAGATACTATCTCAATCTCCAAAGGACTATTGAGTTGACTAAAATGACACACAATTCATTTTGTTCTTTCAACATCAGTCCAAAACACTCTTTTGTTAGTACTTATGGGCACATGCTTCCATGTGAGAAACCATACTATGAATGACTTTTGATCCCTTTTTTCACACACACACACATTGAAACTTCACCTTGTACCAAATTCTAGTTACTTTTGTTTGAAATATCATGTCTTCCTAAATTAAATTAAAGCAAATACTAACTTGCTTTATCAAAAGTTTTTTCTGAAAGATATTTTATCTGAAATTCAATGTCTCGAAATTCATATGCTTTCAGTAAGAGAAGAGAGTTATTTGATCGGATATAGAGCAAGAGACATACATGCTTCCAAATCCTCTTATGTTACTTACTTGAAGTTGTTTCCATGATGTTGTGTAGGCTTAACTTAGTATCTCTCTCAACTAAGGATTCAATCTAGAGACCGTAGGATTTTCGATTGGATAAAGTCGCAACTCGTTACATTTTAGCAATAAAGAAATCTGTGGATGAATTGAATCTTTCATGGAGTACCTTCTTCAAGAATATATACTCAATATATGACAATTTTATGTTTATATATATAGTAAATATTGAATTCTTTAAATAAAAATTCTGACTTTGTCACTTGATAATCTAATCACTTTTTTTATCTTATTACCATATATAAATAAACTTAACTCATTAGGAATGGCCTACCCAATGTACTATGATGTTACTCCTATTACTTACAATGTTTGGTGGATATATATATATATGATTTAAAATAATAAGTTCACAAAGTTATTTTGTTTGAGTATTAATTTATTCATTTCATTTATTTTTTGGACCCACAATTAATTATGTACATGCTTCTCATCCATGTTTTATTATTCCTCAAAAAGTGGATGAGCAAAATAATTGTTGTCATTTCTTAGTGAATAAATACATATATTTTTTTTGGTGATTCATAAAGCTATCAAAGTACATGTTTTGATTTGACAATTGTCTTCTTTTAAGCAGCATGTCTCCCACCCAAAAATTGCAAAAAAAAAAAAAAAAAGGACTATAACAAATGAAACTTATAATTTGACACTTGAGTTTGAAATAATTTGATCATGCGATTATATATAATTGATTTGGAATTAATGTTCAAAAAAATTTATATTAATTAGATAGCAACTTCGGATGTAAAACTCATATTTTCTATTGATTACTAGTCACAAGAGCCCGTGTCAACATGAGTCCAACACATATTAACTTTTTTTTTCTTTTTGTCTCGATACGTGATATTGATCGATTTTTTATATATGTATTTTAAATTTTTAAGTTGTTAATTATTGTGACTAATAGCATATTTTATGTTATTTTAAATAATATATGTTACTTATTTTGTTTCAATCTAGTTGCACATATAGAATTTTAATAGTCAATCAAAATTTGTATTTATTTTTCAAATAGTTTAATTTGTTAATAACTGAAGTAGCTAGAAAAATGATTTATTAGGGATAATATTGTAAAATGAAGCAGATACATCAATCGACAATTGCTTTAAAAAAAATTATTGGGACTAATATTATAAAATTCATAGTTGAAACAGATGAAGAAATAATAATAGAAACGATGTAGTATAATCAAGTATTTGAATCAGACATACTAATCGATAGTTATCTTTAAGAAAAAATATAATTAATTTGGATCAATATTATAAATATATAGCTACAGTAATTGAAGAAATAATTAATCAAAATAATAATTAGACCCATATTCAGCCAAAAATATAAAAATTAATTAAAAGAATAAACCTTTTTTTTTCTTGCTTATTCATTTTTACAAAACCAAGGTGGCCTACCCCATTAAACAATTATTATTTTTTAAATCAATCAAGCATATGCTTCTTAATTGTTTATTCTCTTCGGTTTGAAAATTTTCAAACTTTTACATAATCCAAGAGAGGTTAATCCAACTTTGCTACTTAATTACTTTTTTAATTAGCTCATTTCTCAAAATCCATGTGTAGTAAACTTTTGTAAACAGTAAAAGACAAAATAATTAGTCCGTCAGTAACTCTATTTTGTTTTTAACATGCCATAATTAATTAATTAATTAATTAAAGGACCATCATTTTATTAATTATCAAAAAGATAAATAAAGGAAAAATATATAATGATGTATCATAATGGATATAACCTAACACTTTTTCAAATTTTATTCCACCAATTTATTTTATTTTATTTTATTTTAAAAAATAAAGAGGAGAGTTGTCATTAATAAAGAAGAAATATTATATGTTTTAAATCAAAGTGGGGACCAAAAGTTAGCTTTACATTGATATTAGGATCATTTTTCTACGTCAGATACGAGCGAAATTCATTTACTCTTAAATTGAAATTTCAAGTTTGGATCTTAAAAAAGAAAGAAAATTATAAAAAAAAAGTATTACATTTTATAAGTCATATACAACGTGAATATGAATTAGTCAGATTATTTGTATGAATATATGATGAAAATAATAAAAGAGAGAAATTAATTAAAAAGTTTAATACTCCTAACCTTGAAGGAGTTGAACATGGAACCATGTTTCTTTTTGTAATACTAAATTAGAGACAACCATGTCTGTTTGATCTTATCTTAAAATTATTTTCTATTGTTTGTTTAAATAATTGAAAGTAGATTAACTAAATTTGTGTTTGTTAATATAAATATTAATCAAAATTGTATCATGTATGCACATCTTATATATTTGGTCAACATTTTATGTTCAATGAGTATGTTTCAAGGTGCTTTAATATGTTTAATTATTAGTTCTAAAAGTTTAAAAATATTAATTTTCTCACAAAATTTTACATTGTAGATTGTTTTTCCCACATAGTTAATAGGTGAATAAGAAGTTCACAATAATTGTATTAAGAGTCGAAATATATATTAGGATATTCAATCTTCACATTTCGTTATTTCTGTCTAAATTATAAGAAAACTATTGTATATCCTGTTTAAATTACATATTAATGCTTTCAGGACAATATTCTTTATTTTCAAAAAATATATATATCTAAATATTATACTGATTATTTAGAATAATATTATTTTCTTACATATTAAACCCAATAAAAAAAGTTAAAAATTTACTCATTTTTTAGAAATTATTTTGTATAAACAATATTTTCAATGGACCTTTTTGGAAGTCTAAATTGGTCAACAAAAGGAATTGAAATGTGGAATAAATAATTTAATTTTGACTGTAAAGTGTCAAAATCTTATCTATTTTGAAGTGAAACAGTGATGGATTGGCTGTCTCATTATTTCAAGCATAATCTACCTTTTTTAAAAAATATATATATCTTTTTCCCTTTTATATAATAAAATGTTATATTTTTCCATCAATCTCGGATGGAGCCAAAGATTGACTATTTTTTGGCCTTGGAGTATGATGGAATAAAGCAAAATGACTCTTTAACTATCTGCGCTTTTTTCATTTGTGACGTAGCAGTTAGTCAATGCAACTTTCGACGCTCCTCATGGGTCATCAAGAAACAGCCGCTTTATGTTTTTAAACATAGGGATTAGACTGCGTACATCCGACCCCCCCCTCACCCCACAATGAGCGGGAGCCTTTTGAGGCACTGGGGTATGTTGTTGTTGTTGTTGTTGTATAATAAAATGTCAAAAGTTTATTTAAAAAAGTATCAACATATATATGTTGTGTGTTAAAAATATCGAATTCAAATGAATCTGAACTCAGTGAATGTATAGGAAACTTCGATCTAGTTAATATATATATTCGATACGAAGAAAAATAATTTTTTAGAAAATAGATATATTAACGGAGAATTGATTACATGATTAGAAAGGAAAAAAAAATATTTTATTTATCGACGAGGAGGCCATGAGTGTAAACTCGATTCGAAAAGTTTTAGTTTGCGCGAAATGGGCCTAAGCCCAATAGTTTACCTAAGTTGTTGTTATCAGGCTTAGCCCACACTTTCTGAAGATTGGGCCGTGTGGATTGTCAAGTTATCATATTCATTTTATCAAGGAGAACTTCCAAAAATTGCAGGGTGTCAAAATTAAATTGAACTCGTTTAATTTATTTAAATTTGAGTGGGTAAATAACTCATTTATTTATTAGCTCAACTCATTTCAATTCAACCTATTTAAAATTGGATTGATATGCAACCTGGATCGGCTCGAGAAAAATATTGTTAAAATATTTTTTAAAAAACTTTCTTTTAATTTGATATGTTTTATATATCCATAATGAAAAAATATATAATTTTATTAAATATTAAAATATTATAAAATAACAAATAAGATAAGTAAAACTTAGTAAAATTGATCGGGTTAGGTCTTGATCCGCTCTATAACTCATTACTCTACTCGTTTTGATCCAACCTATTTTGACCCAACAAATTAAAGTTGGATTAGGGACTTGACTCATTTATTGTCTTGACTCTCTCAAATTTGACTCAACCTATCCAATCGCCCTCCCCCCCTACTTGAAATATAATGAGATAAAATAACTATAGTTTGCTTAATTACGACTCATAGCTACATGTTAAAGGGAGAAGAGAGGCGAGCGGGATTGGGAGAGGAAAGAGAAAGAGAAAGAGAAATTGTATATCTCGTGTATAATTATATGTACACAACTAATATGGATATGCATCGAAAATTGCATCTGTATAAATGTTGGATAATTATATATATGTAATTAGCATGTATGTGTATAAAGGGATATAATGGTATGCTAATACAATTTGTATGAATGAATAAATTGTATCGGTGAATATGATTGTATCAATGTTGTATCAAGTTTAACATATGTAATTATGTAATGGACTGTTATCATTTGTATCAAACCAATTATAAATATAAATTTATCGGTTTGGTGGTTATCGTTTTCAATTTGGTTTGGTTAGATTATTCGATTATTAGTTATTCATAAAAATAAAAGCAATAATACATTCAAAACGAAGAAAAATAATAACAATCAATTCAAAACGAAAAATAGTTTGAACGACTGATATTATAGAACTTTCAATTACAAAATTTGCCGTGAATAAAGTTTCAAAATTCATCATTTTTGGCCTAGAAGAAAGAGATAGTGACGTTTCTAGTCTCGCCAAAATTTATCATAGACATTTATATACACGTAATTAATACAATAAATATTCTCGTCTTGAGCATTTATGCTTTCATAAGTAGATTAAAAATAAAATTTGATGAAAACGTATATAAGATCTTTAAAATTATTTTTTATAAATAATGTATTATGCATATATAATTATAAAATATATGAATATAATTTGTTAGTTTGATTTAATTGTTTCTTTGTTTTTTCTGAACAAGTACAAACCCAAACCAAATACTAACGATTTTAAAAAAATTAAAATCAAAATCAAACTAAACTCAAATTAAATCAATTTATTTAATCAAATTGATTTAATTTTTCAATTTGGATCGATTTTTATTCAAATCGTAAACACCCAAAAGAGAAAAAGACCAACAACAAAAATAAGCCAATCCTATTATAATTAGCCAACAAATGAGACCTTTTTTTTTTGTGGAAAACAAAAAATAGAGAGTCCGAATTTTAGTGAAAATACCTAGTAATACTTCAATATAAAAAGTTAATATTCCTTGGTATTTGCACATGTCAAATATCTATATCTTCACAAATATATTCTCAATCTAGACTTGCGTTTTTAGAAACTAAAATCAAACCAAATCAAACTTAAATAAAATCAATTTATTTAATCAAATTGATTTAATATTTTAATTTGGTTAGATTTTTATTCAAACTGTAAACACTCAAAAGGAAAAAGACCAACCGTAAAAAGTAAGTCATTCCTATTATAATTAGCCAACAAATGGGACCCCTTTTTCGTGAAAAATAAGAAATAGAGAATCCGAACTTTACTGAAATACCTAGTAGTACTCCAATATAAAAAACTAATATTCCTAAATAATTTTGCTCATATCTAAATATCTATATCTTCATGAATATATTCTCAACCTGGGGTCGCATTTTAGAAATAAGTCAATTCTATTATAATAGCCAACAAATGTGACCTTTTTTCGTCGAATGGAGAATTCGAATTTTACTAAAAGTGCATAGTAGTATTCCAATATAGAAAGTTAATATTCCTAAGTAATTTTGCACATATCTAATATCTATATCTTCACGAATATATTCTCAACCTGGGATTGCGGTTTTAGAAAGTTAAAATCAAATCAAACTAAACTCAAATAAAATCGATTTATTTAATTAGATTGGTTCGATTTTTATCCAAATAATAAACACTACTGGTTCTACTTTGGAAAAAAGAAAAAAAAGAAGAAAAAATTACGCACAAACATATACTAGTTAATTAGCTAATATAGCTATAATTTGAATTAATTATGGCTCGTAATAAACAAATTGTATAGAAAATCATACAAACACTGTGCACGAATTGTATTGTGAACTATACGAACGCTATACAAAAATTACAAATTGTATAGTAAATTATATAAACATATATAAGTGCTGTGTGAATTATACAAATATTTATTGTTATAATTATAGTTTAAGATATAATTATTCAAATCATAATCATGAAGCATTATTAATAAATTTTTGAGTGATTATATGTAAAAATTCAAAATTAAAAAAAAAACCAACCGCAAAAATAAGCCAATCCAATTATAATAGCCAACAAATGGGACCCCTTTTTTTTTTGGAAAACAAAAAATAGAGAACCTATATTTTACCTAGTACAATGCACTATAAAAAGTTCATATTCCCAAGTAATTTTGCACATATCAAATATCTATATTCTCAGTCTGGGGTTGCGTTTTTGATTACAGAAGGAACAGTTTCGTGTTCTTGTTGATCAACCATTTTGCAATCATCAACAGAGGTAAAATCATTAATACTAAATTTTGTATTTTTTTTTTTTTTGATTTTAGATGTCCCTTTTTTTGATTTTTTCTTGTCCATATTCATAGATTATCCATATATATCCCAATCCCTTTTAAGAGCCATTGCTTTTCTTATATCATCTGGCTAAGTAGTTTATAGTAGTAGTCTTGTCTTGATCTGAAGGGATTTTGGTTTGCTTTTTTTCCAAAATTTAGCCACTTGGGGTTGCTGTATAATATGTAAAGATTGAATTTTTCATAGAATTTGTCATCTGGGGGTGGCTTATTTTTTGTAAAGATTGGATCTTTATAGGTTTTATCTCCTGAGGTTACCTTTTGTTTTGTAAAGTTTGAGTCTTTATAGGATTTGTCATTGTCACCTTGGGTTACCTTATATTTTTGTAAAAATTGGATCTTTGTAGGATTTCTTTACCTGGGGTTGGCTTATATATTGTGAAGAATTATCTTTAGAATGTTAGATTAGTGAACTATATTTGGGTTTGGCTGTGAAGATTGAACCTAACTGTTATTATCAACAGTAGATTACTTAGGTGTTGTGTGGTTTGCCGATGGCTCGGTTGATTCTTCCTTGCAAGGGTTCAAGTTTGTCGAAGACGTGTCTCTTGGGTTTGATCTCCAATGCTCCTGTGATTATTCAACTCCCTTTTGTTCATTCTATTAGCAAAAAATGAAAAAACTGAAAGTGGTGTTAGTTATTTGAGAGTCAAGTAGTGGAATAGGTCTTCTGATAAACTATGTGGTTTTGCACCAACTGGACAAGTGATATTTTCCAGCACAATCTTAATCAATCCCTATCTTTGGCAGTCGGATAGGCTTATCACTCTAGATTCTGGTTTTATGCAGTACTTATAATTGGTTTTAGTCTTTCTCACATACTTCTATTTAATTTGTTTGAGTTTCAGACTTTCTTTTGGTGTCTTGCTTCTTTCATGTGCTAATGGTGTCTTGTGAAGTATTTTTAGTTTGTGTAAGCTAGCTTTTAACAACTTGGTTTGGCCTAAGAATTGCTTTCCATTTTTACTCCGTAGTTTCAGGCAAGTTTCCGTGTTACTTCAGTTGGGCGCTCAAGGGATATCTGCAGATATAAACAATATCTCACTTTGGAGGTTTGTGAATATTTCTTGGCTGGCTTCTGCAATAGGCATTGCTTATCTTCTTTTGTTTTTTAATGCATCGTCTTACTTTATCTAGTGCATGTTTTTCTCTTTGCTTATATTTAGTCATTCTGCTTTTTGAACTAGGTTACGCATTGGAGGAGGTGTCAAATCCCACGTTTTCCTTTGATTGTAAGCAATTATGTCCAGATTATGATGTACTTGCATATTTTGCCAGTAATGTTTTTTTAGGCTGACGTTTGTTTTGTATGTTGTATGTTTCCCAGCAACCTAGAAGAATTGACCAGAGATTAATTTGTTCAGTTGCAACTGAACCCCTGCCAAAAGAAGTTGCAGAATCCAAGATGGAAGCACCAAAGGAAATCTTTCTGAAGGATTACAAACAACCCGATTACTATTTTGACACGGTATATCCCTTGTTTTTTCTTCTATCTAGGTGAAGGTTTGGATTTTCTCCAAGTTTTGTAAGTCTAAATCAAATTACTATTTTAGCTGGATCTGAAATTCACACTGGGTGAGGAAAGTACTATTGTCGCTTCCAAAATTGCTGTCAACCCCAGAGTTGAAGGTACATCTTATTACACAGTTTTTTCTTTCACATTTCGCTGGGTTGATACATACTTGTTGGCTGATTGAAGTTTCTCAAAATTTTCGACAGTTGTATTTATTCCAGAACTCACAGTGTGTTGCTAAATTATCTAAAACAGGTCAGTCTTCTCCACTTGTCCTAGATGGGCGAGATCTGAAGTTGCTTTCAGTAAAGATCAATGGCAATCCACTCAAGGTACCTAGATCAGATCTTACTCGTATATTGTTCGAAGATGTCTATTAATTTTTACATAGACATATGTCACATGATGTTACTTCTACTCATACATGCACAATGTGTTTTAGGAGGAAGATTTCCATTTGGACTCGCGCCACCTGACTCTGACATCCCCTCCAAGTAGCAAATTCACCTTGGAGATTGTGACAGAAATATATCCTCAGCAGAACACATCCTTAGAGGTGAAATAGGAGGGCGGAATTTTGTCTTATTTGTAATTTTTTCTTGCACTTCGAATTTTAGCATCACTGTGAAAGGGGTTTGTGGTTACATTATCTATATTTACTGCAGGGGCTTTACAAGTCATCAGGGAATTTCTGTACCCAATGTGAGGCTGAGGGTTTCCGTAAAATTACATTCTATCAGGTATGCATTCTTTCTCTTTTTTCCCATCTAGTATGGTATCTTCTTTTCTTGAAATGCTTGCTAATTGCTATCATTTTTTCCATTAGGATCGCCCTGACATTATGGCAAAATACACTTGTCGCATAGAGGCAGACAAATCCTTGTACCCTGTATTGTTGTCAAATGGAAACCTTATAGAGCAAGGAGATCTCGAGGTAAGTTTTGATTTCCCTGTAGTATTTGTTGAAAGTTGTTTTGTTATAACCCTTATGCAACTCATAAATATTATTATTCTCATTTTTTTCCGCAGGGGGGAAAGCATTTTACTGTTTGGGAGGATCCTTTCAAGAAGCCTAGTTATCTTTTTGCATTGGTTGCCGGTCAGTTGGAGAGTAGAGATGACACATTTACAACTTGTTCAGGCCGTAAGGTCTCCCTTAGAATCTGGACCCCTGCAGAAGATTTGCCCAAGACAGAACATGCCATGTATTCTCTCAAGGCAGCTATGAAATGGGATGAAGATGTGCGTTTTTAGTTTCTTTGATGAACATCAAGTTAATTATATTTTGTTGTTTTATGGTCTTATGGCAATTTCTTTGTTAAAATTTTCAAACAGGTTTTCGGGCGGGAGTATGACCTGGATCTTTTTAATATTGTTGCTGTTCCTGATTTTAACATGTTAGTTGTCTGTTTTCTTCATATGCTTTGACATTTTTCTTTTCTTCTCTTTGTTTATCCACTCTCGTAATTTTTCTATGGATAATAATGGCTTTTTTCATTTCATTTCCAGGGGAGCGATGGAAAACAAGAGCTTGAATGTATGATATTTGAGATGTTATTGCATTACATTGTTCTATTATGACTTTTTCTGTAACCATCACCTAATTATTTGACTTTGTTTTCAACAGATATTCAATTCCAGGCTTGTCCTGGCATCCCCCGAAACTGCAACAGATGCTGATTATGCGGCAATTTTGGGTGTGATTGGTCATGAGGTGTGTGATATGTCTTCATAAGCTATTGAAATTCATGAACTTTGTCTTGTATACTGATTCTTGTATACTGAGTAAATCACCATTTCTTGTCCATGTTGCAGTACTTCCACAATTGGACAGGCAACAGGTTTGTCCATAACCCAATCTTCCCTTGTCAAAGAAAATAAAAAGCTGATTAATATAGTAGCTATATATTCCATTATATTACTATCTGTATCTTCAGGAGTTATTGCTCGTTTGCATTGGCTTATTAAAGTGCTTTAAAGCAGTTTTTTCATGTTTGGATAAAATAAACAAGTGCTTATAAGCACTTGTTTTTAAATTGAAATCAAAATAATAAAAAAAATAAGGCAAAAACCGTAAGTTAAAAATTCTAACTTATGGCTTTTGGTTTATAAGTCATAAGCCAAAATGCCAATCGAACAGGCTCTTATAAGCCTTTTCTTTAAAAAATTACTGAAGCTCTCTATTATTGCTGCTTCTGATGAGAAAGAAGTTCATACGTTAATTTCAATGGACACTTAAAAAACATAAACTTAAATATTTTTATTCCGATACAAGGCGGTGTACTTTGGGAGTATTTACGTCGTTAGAAACCTTTATAACTATTGAGCTTAATGCAGAGTTACATGTCGTGACTGGTTCCAGCTCAGTTTAAAGGAAGGACTTACTGTTTTCCGTGATCAGGTTGGATGTATTCCTGTAGGTGATGGTTACACAGAATTTTCGTAGCTTTAGCTTATAAAGTTCTTGAATGATTCATGCAGGAGTTTTCATCTGACTTGGGAAGCCGTCCTGTGAAAAGAATTGCTGATGTTTCAAAGCTTCGAATGTATCAGTTTCCACAGGTTGAAGGAGTTCTTTCAAGTTCTTGTCATTATAATATTTGTGCTTCTTATATATACATGTATTGCCAAATCAGTATGGTACACAATGAGCGATTTAAGTGTGGATGACTAGTGAAATTTGCTAAGTATTATCCTGATTTTGTAGGATGCTGGTCCAATGGCTCATCCTGTCCGGCCTCATTCTTATATAAAGGTACTGATAATCTCTTTGAATACGGATGATCCTTGGTTCTGGCCCCAACTTCTTTACGCCACCTGCTTAAATATTTTCTCATTCTTCTTTTTCTCTCTTTTTATGTTGACAGATGGATAACTTCTACACAGGCAAGTTTCAGTTGACTGTCTACATTGAAGAGGAGTTTAATTTCTTTTGAGGCCAATTTTGATGATTATTTTTTCACTGATTGTTACTGATATTGCATTGTGACGGCTGGTCTGGATTTGAATATTCATAAACATGCAGTCACGGTAAGATCCCGATAATTTTGTTTTATCATTGTTCTAACTTTATGTCCTGATATCTCTCATCTCCCGAGTATTTATTAACTATTGTTCCTTTGTTCCATTTTCTCTTTTGCAGGTATATGAGAAGGTAATGAATGCTCTTCCTCTCTTGCCCCTTCTCATGCGGCATTTTGTGCCTCTCTTTCTTTCTCGCTTTTCTGTGCCACCACATCCATGACGTTATGTGTGCTTGCAACCCTTTCGTGCTTATGCCTGTGTAAGGGAATGTTTTGGTCCACCATTGGTTTACTCACTATTCCATTTTCAGGGAGCTGAAGTGGTCAGGATGTATAAAACCTTGTTAGGGAGCGAAGGGTTCAGAAAAGTAAGAAAAAGATGATTCTTCCCTGTCTTTTTTTGTACCGACAATTGATTTCCGCACTAGAGAGTCTTGTGAATCTGATATAACCCCTTTCCCCTTCAGGGCACAGATTTATATTTCAAGAGGCATGATGGTCAAGCAGTAACATGTGAAGACTTTTTTGCTGCCATGCGAGATGCCAACAATGCAGATTTTGCTAATTTCTTGTTATGGTAGCTGACTCTTTTTTCTTGCCAGTCGAACTAGAATTCGTGCTTCCCCTCAAAGTTAAGCTTAAACGAAACATAATTGCAGGTACTCGCAAGCTGGGACACCTGTAGTGAAGGTTACGACAAAATATAATCCTGAAGGACACACTTTCTCCCTCAAGTTTAGGTTAAAAAAGGACATAAAATGGATTTTCGTTTAGATGTGCTAACTTTTATGGTTTAGTCTGACATATTTCCTCTGATGTTTCCCAGTCAAGAGGTGCCTCCAACCCCTGGCCAGCCTACAAAAGAACCTATGTTTATTCCTGTTGCAGTAGGTCTGCTAGATTCAAGTGGCAAGGACATGCCTCTATCCTCCGTTTATCATGGTGGGAAACTGCAGAGTGTTGCAAGCAGCGGTCAAACCATATACACCACAGTTCTCCGTGTAACGAAGGTTAGCCTTGAACTTTCATGGACTGATGTAGTCCCCATTCCACTTGATTAAACTCTAATTTCATATATTTTACTTTTGTAAAAAATCTCAAAAATGGGAATTTTTCTTGTTGCTTGATATATGCAAAGTACAATGATAGTTTTGATCAAAGAGGTATATGCTTATCCACATTTTGTTCCTCCTATGACGTGATAATTGCTTGTACTGTGCAGGAGGAGGAGGAATTTGTCTTCAATGATGTATTTGAGAGGCCAACGCCATCTATATTACGAGGCTTCAGTGCTCCTGTCAGGCTTGAGTCTGATCTCACTGATAATGATCTACTTTTCCTTCTTGCTCATGATTCTGATGAGTTTAACCGGTGCGTAATTATTAAGTCTCTCGCCAATATCTTTTAGCTGATCACAAATTTGAATAAAATCAAAGACTAATATGATGTGTCTCGTAGGTGGGAGGCGGGACAAGTGTTGGCAAGGAAGCTGATTCTCAGCCTGGTAGCTGATTTCCAACAGAATAAGCCTTTGGTTCTTAACCCTCAGTTTTTGCAGGGAATCAAAAGCATACTCACCGACTCAAGCTTGGACAAGGTGCTCACTCACCTCGTTTCTTGTAGATGTTTGTGTTTCATGTCGGAAGAAAAATGTTTCGCTAATTACTGTCGTATCCTTTCAGGAATTCATTGCTAAGGCAATAACATTACCAAGTATAGGAGAAATCATGGACCTGATGACAGTTGCTGATCCAGATGCTGTTCATGAAGTCCGGACTTTCATCAGGAAGCAACTGGCTTCTGAATTGAAACAAGAGTTCCTCGTCACTGTAATAACCTCCCAAACTCTTAAAAATGTTACTTTTCTTCATACTGATTTTCTCAATTCACAAGAAAACGTTCTCAATGAAAAGAATAAATATTATAACCTTGAAACATACTTTGCAGGTTAAAAACAACAGTAGCTCTGGTGCTTACGAGTTTGATCATAACAATATGGCACGGCGTGCTCTTAAGAATATTGCTCTTGGTCCGTTTTTATTCTTATCACTCTGGATATTGTGTTTTTCAGAATTTGACAAATTACAGTTCCACTGACCTATTTTGTCTACAGCTTATCTTGGATCACTTGAAGATCCTGAAATCAAAGAACTTCTATTAAATGAATACATAAACGCCACAAACATGACAGATCAGTTTGCCGCTTTAGTGGCTATCGATCAGCAACCCGCAATTCGCGAAGAAATTTTGGCTGATTTCTATGGCAAGTGGCAACATGATTACTTGGTACATCTCTATGCCTCTTCATACCTGCACTATTGCTTGATGTCATCTTTGATTGCGATTCTTGTCTACTGGACCTGTTCTTGCCTCCTTAATGTTGAGTAACTTGGATGATGTCGAATTATTCATAACTAAGCCAAAAATCAAAAAAAACTTTATCTCACTCTATTTTTCCCTAGGTTGTGAACAAGTGGTTTGCTCTTCAAGCTATGTCAGACTTGCCTGGAAATGTTGAGAACGTCAAGAAGCTTCTAAACCATGAAGCCTTTGACCTACGCAATCCGAATAAGGTATGTATTTTTGAGTTTGATGTCTTTCGGACTCTTAAAAAAAGCCATTAGGTCTTTTGGAGGATCCGACATATGGGGTATGGTAACATTAGCAGCCTATAGCTTTCTAGTTTATGTCAATTACAAGACATGATGTTTTATTTTGGACAAATGCAGGTTTATTCGTTGATCGGAGGATTTTGTGGTTCACCTGTCAACTTTCATAACAAGGATGGCTCCGGCTACAAGTTCTTGGGAGAACTAGTGGTGCAGCTTGACAAGATAAATCCACAGGTCTCTTAAACTACTATATTTAATTATTTTTAGTGTAATTGCTTATGGGGCTCGAATCTTTTAGACGAGGGTTTTCCAGAAACAGCCTCTTTATCCCCAGACCCCACTTGTGGGATTCTACTAGGTATGTTGTTGTTGTACAATTCATGAATGAATCACGAGATGGTATTGTTCACATATTCACGAGATGGTAATTCACGAGTCATGCACCTTCGTATCTTCTTGA
>JAABOM020000103.1:25073443-25091025 GCA_011800125.2 Solanum clarkiae | reverse complement strand
ATTGGATTATAATAAATATTTGACTAAAAAGTCAAAGTAAAACAATAGTATTAATAGAAAAAGTCAAAGAGTATTAATAGAAAAAGTCAAAGAGTATTAAATATACTTTTTTCATTATTCTCCGTTTATTTTTACTTGTCACTATTTCACTTACTAAGGTCAAATTACAAGAACTTTGACCAACATTTTAAGATGAATCATTTCATCATATTAATTTGAGAAAGATTGCAACTTATAAAATTTTTCATATAGTTTTCAACTATCTAAATTTTAGATTTCAAATATTAAATTTAGCTTTGAAATTTAGTTAAGTTGACCTCAAAAAGTATAACGGTGACAAATAAAAATGAACAGAAGGAATAGTTCTTGATAGTTTTAGGATTAATTTTCTCGACAAATATACTTTTTCAATACTTAATAATAAAATGTACACAATTTATCTGTTTGACTATTAATCTTTCTGACAAAATTACATTTTTTTGGTGAGGCTACTGAATGTATAATATGTGTATAATCAGATGTATACGAAGTAGAAAAAGTAAATAGTATATTTATGCATAGATTATACATGTATTATATGTTAGCCAACTATTTTTGTACTTCTTGTTGTTCCAACTAGACGAAAATCTAATTTTTAATCAAATAAAAGTTGTCATCAAGTTTTCTGACCCCGACTAATTCAGAATCACATTGTGTAGATTTCTTTCAGATAATTACATTTTATCAAGGATCTTTTTCATATTAGTTCGAAATCAAGACCTCTGATTAAGAAAGAAATAACTTCATTTATTGCACCACATTCTCTGGTGGTTCGTCATATTTGTTAGATAATCCCTCATTTTTTTTTAGTATGATTGTACTAACATGTTTATTGAATTTTTCTTTTATGAAATTTGAAACATGAAGTGTAGAAATCAAGCAAAATACTTGCTTAGCACTAATATGATTATGATATATTTTACTGAACTTCGGATGTTATTCCTATTGGACTATTTTTTACCTTAATACTTCACTAAAATTGAATGAAAAAAATATTTTTAAAACATTTGAGTTGGTTAACAATTACTGATGTGAATCGGATGATGTGAAACCAATGATTTTTTATTTTGTTTGTTCATATTTTATATTAAACCCCGAATGACACGAGAAATCAAGAATGAAAGAACACGATCTTCATTTAACAATTGAAAAAGATCTCTGTCTACTTTACTGATCGACATAATGACACTCGGCATTTTTTAACGTTTTCAATTTATCTAACGATTCTTTGAAAAAAGATGTAAAAGTAAATGAATAATGAGTTTTAGTTAAAATCATACATGACAAAGTTAGAGATTATTGTACTTTTATAGATGAAATTAAAGGTTGCCTGAAAATAATAACCGAAATTCAAATTATCAAATTAAATTGAAATTTATCATATTAAAATTCTCAAAAATTTATCATATTAAAATTCTCAAAAATTCTCAAAGTTTAATTTATCTATTATTAAATTATTTAAATTGAGCTTTGAAATACCTCAATTCAATTTATTCATTATTAAATTAATTAAATTAAACTTTTAAAACATGTAGAATTGACATCTCTATTTGCCTATTTAAAGTTTGAACAAGTCATAATTGTTCAAGAAAATAAAGTGACAGACTGACATCTAGTAATTGAAGAATGATACAAGAAATTTCCCCCAAACAAGAAAATTCAACTATTAGTTTACCAAAATGACACCGATATGAATTGTGGTACCATAATTATGATATTTATATATATATATACCAGTAATGATATATATATGGGGCAGAGTACTAGCCAATAAAAAACTTACATATTTAGAAGATGCAGGTCGTGGAGATGAGAATGTTAAGATGGATGTGTGGATACACAAGGACAGATAAGATTTAAAATAAGATCATTTGGGGGAAGTTAGGGGTGAAATCTATGACAGACAAAATGAAATAAGCGAGACTGCGATGGTTTGGACATGTGCATAGAAGAAGTGTTGATGCTCCTGTCAGGAGATGCGAGAGGATAGATTTAAGGGTCACGCGGAGAGATAAAGGTAGACTGAAAAAGTATTGGGAATGGTGATTAGACAAGTATGGCACAGGTTCGTATCACCGAAGACATGACCTCAGATAGAAAGGAATGGAGATTGCATATTAGGGTAGAAGGTTAGGAGGCTAATAGTGATAGGTTGATGTCAGGCTTTATGTTGTAATAGGTTAGTAAGTAGTCGTGTCATTATTTATTGTGGTAGTATTATTATTGTCCTTCATTGATTTTGTACTTTTACTGTCTTAATAAATTTTCATTTGTTGTCCACTCTAGTCATTTCATATCTAGTATTTTTTATTTGGGGATGATATTTTTTGAGTTGAGGGTCGTTCGGATAGTAGTAAGGTCTGCGTACATTTTACCCTCTCCAGACCTCACTTGTGGGATTTCACCGGATATGTTGTTGTTGTTGTCGTCGTTGAAGTATCATTACATTCATGTAATTATAAAATTTCTAACTTATAATCAAATAAAAAAACTAGTTTGATTATTCTTATAATATAAAAATTTATCAATTTTCTTTTAAAAATATCACATAAATAAATTAAATAGAGGAGCGATAAGGTTTCAAATTTCACTTTAATGGTTTACTAAAGTCTGCGTGAATAAAAAATAAGTAAAGTCATAATCAGCTGCCTAAATTTAGGTCTACATACTCATCCACCCCACCAACTTTCTATAATATCTAATGGTTAATTAATTATTTTATTGATAATATAAAACATTAATTATTATTAGAAGAAATAAATAAATTTTAAAAAAAAGAAGCAAAAATTAACAGTGACATATTCTTTCTTTTTTTTTTTTAAAAGAGAATAAATCATTCTAGAACATATTGACACGACTAATATGAATTTATATATAAATTACTTCATAAGGAATTATTTACGTGTATATCGTTACATTTTAAATTTAAGATTTTTAATTAAGGATGAAGATATTTCAATTGCACGCTCCTTATAGTGGTCTTGGACTTTAAAGAAGAAAACAAAGGAAAAATAAGAACAAAAAAGGTATTTAATCTATTGAATAATTATATATTTCATTTTCCTCGTGTAATTGTGAATGAGATAGGAGTTTTTGATATCGACTTAATTAAAAGATATCATATAATTATGTTGTCTCTTTCTATATAATAAGACGAAATAATATAATATCCTTTTCTATGGTTAGGGCAAATTTGGGACTTATAATAATATTAAAATGATAGTCATATACAACAACAACAACATATTCCAGTGCCTCAAAAGGCTCTCGCTCATTGCGGGGTGAGGGGGGGGTCAGATGTACGTAGCCTAACCCCTATGTTAAAAACATAAAGTGATTGTTTCCAGATTAAAATGATAGTCATATATAGGTTTGTTTTAGACAAGAATCTGTCAAAAATAATATCATGTCCCTGTAAAAATAGTGGTAAGTTCTGCTCATATCATATTTTATTCGAATCTCACATATGAAATTATATCGGTGTGTTAATTTTGTTAAGTACGGACAATAATTCACGATTTGCTCCTCTTGTTTTTATTTTTTCTTATTTCTTATTTAGTGTTTAATATTTATATTTGAGACTCGATTAAATTAAATCTTTCAAAAAATTCACTTTTAGAAGTAAATCACTCTCTATTAAGAGCAATTCAATACTCAATACTCATATCTTAGATCTCATATTGAGGACTTGTTCTTCATTAATAGTGTAATAATGAATCATAACTTTTTACATTTAAAATTGCATTTAATACGAATTATTTTGCACAAAAATATTACTCTATTTAAGGAAGGTTAGTTTTAGGTGTTTTCCTCAAAAGGAGAAAAATAAATTCGCTTGCAGTCTCAATTATTCATTTAAATCATTTTCTTTACAATTATCTAACCTCATATATATTGCATATTTTCATGTTTTAACAAACACTTAAAAGCAATTTTATTATGTTGAAGTTAACAAAAATAATTTTATTATGTTGAAGTTAACGTATGCATTAATTTTATTAATACACTCCATCAAACGATCTGATATTTTCCGAACAAATATTAGAAAGTTCTTTTTTCTTTTTCCAAGCAACATTTCTTTTGATGATCCTAGAAACTTTTCCTAGGTAAATTAGACATGATCTTGAAAAGTAGCCAAAAATATTTATATGTAAAATCATAGTGAAAAGATTTGATTGAAAAAGGTGAAAGGCTCTTTATTAACCCCCCAAACTGTCTTTTGATGTTGTCATAATCATTCATCACTTTTTTAAAAATAAATACTAATAAATAATTGTAAATAAAATATTTTGGGATTAGGACTTTTAACTTCATAAAAGTTCCAAAACTAAATAACCATACAATAACATTACTCCAATGCCTCAAAGACTCCCATCCATAGCGGGGTAAGGAGGAGTCGAAAAGCTTCTATTATCGTTTCATCTCTAATAACGATATGATCAACGTTATTAGATTATTTTTTAAAAATTTTATTTTTATAAAATAAATTATATTAAATAAATTATTACTGTTATCGTAATAGAGAGACCTTTCTTTGAGTTTATTCTTTATTAATTTTTCTTATGATGTTGAATATTA
This sequence comes from Solanum clarkiae, assembly GCA_011800125.2. NCBI lineage: Eukaryota > Viridiplantae > Streptophyta > Magnoliopsida > Solanales > Solanaceae > Solanum > Solanum clarkiae. The sequence continues at coordinate 25,086,408 of JAABOM020000103.1, read as the reverse complement.
TGCTCATATTTCTTTTATTTTTTAATTTTATAACAAGTGTCACCTTTACCATTTTAATTAAAATGATAAAATCTTCATTGTGTTGCATAGTTGACAAAACCACTAGGAGGTGTGACAAGAGGAGTGAGATTTCTTTGCTTCCATAAAAAATTTCAGATTCAAATTTAAAAAATTATAATAAAAATTAAATTAATACAATATAAATTTAAATTAATCGATTTAATTGAACATCAAAGAATTATTAAGAAAAAAAACACACAAGCAAACATAGAAGCAGATATTTGTGCTACAAAAGCAAATATCCTTGAGATTGAGGCAAATGACCTTAATTCCTTATTTTTTTTCTTTTTCTTGCTTCTTTTTAGGGGTATTGAGCCCAAAAATAATAGAAAAGAAAAGTTTTCTTTTCTATTGAAATTTCCAAGAGTTGCTATTTTAATCTAAGTTGAATAATTATCCAAGAAATTTTTATTTTCTTGTCGACTTTACTAAAAATAGATGATCTCAAATAACATTATTTTAAACAAATTTCCTTTGTCCATCTTTACGCATTCAATATATTATTGTGGAATATTCAATAATACTTGTTCAATTTATAAAATCAGTAAATAATTTACCATTTTATGTTCATTTTACTCTTATTATTAAATAATATTCATTTTTCAATGTTTAGATAATTTATATTTAATAAGAGCGATTTAATAAAATTATCCTTATTATTTTTTTTCCTTAATTCGTGTGTCAAGCCAATAATAAATTGGACATAGGAAGTAATTGTTATTTTAGAAAATCAAGATATAAAATATGAGGGCTTTTTTAATGTAATATATAAGGGTAAAATGAACATAAAACAGATTCACTAACAAGTTTTACATTTTCTTTAGAAATAAATTATACTTTTAGAAAATTTAAAATTTAAACTACATAATGTCAAATTATAATCTATACATTAATTTAAAATCGTAATTTTATATCACATTTCATGTCGTAACCTAACTAACTTTGGTTGTTGTCCACGATTTAAATAAACAAAGAGTAGCTATTATTAGTAGTAAAAGAAGTAATAATGTCAACTAGCGACTTTATTTATTAAAGAAAAAAAATGAAGAAAACGATGAGGCAAGCGTGCACGTTAGTTGAAAGAGTAAAAGGACCAACACGAATTATGATGTATCGACAAGAATGCTTCATCCTCAGAGATTTTGAATTCGAGCTTTGAGAAGGAAAAAAATCTTATTAGAAATGCTCATCTCAAAATAAATTGTGCAATATATAATATAAATTTATTGCAATATAAATTTAATTGAAGCTCTATGAGCTCCGATGCCAAGTGAGAAAAAAAGAAAGAGTAAAAGGAGGAGGAATTTTCAAGGTGGGACCTTAACCTACGCGGAAGGAACAAGGAAGGGTGCGCATAATAAAGTAATCAAGTAAGTAGATGTGCACACGTGCGCACTCATTGCCCTAACAAAAAAGTTATCATCGATAAATTAAACTACTTATATAATAATTTTTTATATTTATTAATAAAGTACCTAATAGACTATATTATTTAGCTTCAAATAATCAATAATTTGTGGTCTAAAAAGACTAAAATACCCTCAATGATATGGTCGAATATTTAGATTGATAATAATGACAATAACATACTTAGAATGAGATCAGATAAAGATAATATGTCTACATATCTTGTCTTTATTTTAGTATCGTAGAAAGTTATTTTAAATGAATTATGAGGTTAAGAGAAAAGCTTTCGACGTAGATTTATGTGGGATAATATAATAAAATAAAAAATACTTAAAATAAAATAATAAATAAGTGTACATATTGAATAATATGAAATTATATGATTGTGATATTTTATTAGAGTGTCGCAAAACTAAAGTAAGTTTGTTCAATTCGTTGAAGTTTGGGCGGATTATTAATTAGCTTAATCTATCTTAACTCAACCCATTTAAAATTGAGTTACTATGTAATCTGAATTGATTCGATAGAAATGTTGTCAAATTATTTTTAAAAATATTTTTTTTAACTTGATATGTTTTATATAGCCAGAATAAAGAAAAATTATAATTTAATTAAGTATTAAAATATTGAAATAAATAAATAAAATAAATAAAACTTATTAATTTTTGGATCGGGTCGGATCTTGACCCGCTTTATAACTCATTACTCAATCTATTTTGACCTAAGCAAATTTGAATTGGATTGAATTTTGACCCGTTTGTTATCTTCATCCATTATGATTCGCTCAAATTTGGCTCAACTCAGGCTATTGCCACCCAAACTTGCCTTTACCTCTGTTCATTTTTATTAGATTATCTTCTTATTAATTATGTTTTGAGAAATTAAATTTGATTGTTAGGTAATGATTAGTATTTTTATATAATTATTTGATACTAAAAGTAACATTTAAAGAACACAATGTTTTTTTTTTACAAGTAAAATGAATGGAGATATATTTTTAGTTAAGAATAGCATATGGTAGCAACACATTGATACCAATATGGACTAAATTTCTTTGTTTTAGTAGTTCCTTTTTAATTTTTTAATTGTCACTATCAAAAATTTTATTTTCTATTTATATTTTGTTGATTAATTTTTTTTTTAATCTAGAGGTGGATTTTTTGCCATTAATGTCATATGAATCCCATGAGATTGAGTCATTATTTAATAAGTTCATGTCAAATTTGTGATGGATTGTATAATTCAACTATAAGGTGGAATTAATTTTATCATGCATTTCTTCATTTCAAATTGTAAGATAAAAAAAAGATATTCAAATTTTAAACCAAATGATAAAATATTCCTCCTAAAATGATTTTAATGTATTACTCAATCAAGAAAAATTAATATGAATTAGAGTAAATAATTTATGCGATCGAACATTTTTGAATAGTATAATTTTTTCCCATGACCAATTCAAGGCATAGTTAATTTTAGTCAAAATGGCCTCATTTTATACGCAAAGACGAAATATATATAGCTTTAAATTCACCTCAAAATATAGAATTTAAAATATACTACTATAATAGTTAGTAATTTAATTGATTTAGCATGGTAATTTAATAGTACATATAATATTATTCTTAATATATTAACCCTAATAAACCAACGAAAGATTGAGAATAAGCTTTTGTCAGTACTAATAACATCTGATGTAAATAAATAAATATGACCTACAAAAGATAAAGATGTATACATATTTTAATAAGGCAAGACTGTATGATATACTCTCAGCTCAACAACAACAACATACCAGTGGAATCTCATAAGTGAAGTCTGAAAAGGGTAAAATGTAGAAAAACCTTATCACTATCTCATACAGATAGAAAAACTGTTTTCGAAAAAATTCTCCTCTCAAAAATCAAGTCCATAAGCAGAAGATCAGATTGTATACTCTCAACTCTATTATTATTTAATGAATCAAACCATATACAACAACTAGTAATTACTCCACTAATTAAGAATGAAAACCAAAAACCTTAAATAAAATTAAGAACTTTTTTCTTATTTTTGAAAAAAATGAAATTACATTAAATGTGGCTAGCAAAATTCAGGTGAAACACCACCCAATTCATCATGCCTTTATTCAATTCCCAAAAGAGAAGCCCATTATAGTAATTTCTCAATCTTAATTAAAATGATTAATTAAAATTAAGTACCTTTTAATTACCTTTTACCAATAATAATAACCCCATTATAGAAAAATCACTCAAGTCATTGCCGTGTTTGACCTCCAAAGCCACCATATAAAATTCATACTATATATATATAATATTTACAGAACAATATATTATACTTATTGATTTCTTCTTCTCTAAATTTGTTCGGTTACCGGAAAAGTTCGTGATTTGCGATCGGAAAAGTGAGCTCCGGCGATGCAATAGAGCTGAGGAGTCGTCGGAGTTTGGAAATTGTTTAGGTGATTCGTTGTGTAAAAGCGAGGAGAAGATGAATAGAGCAAACGGTGAGCAGAGAGGAGTTGATAGCACTTTGGAAACTATAAACGCTGCTGCTACTGCAATCGCTTCGGTTGAAAATCGTGTTCCTCAAGCTTCGGTTCAGGTAAATTCATTTCGATTTGATTTTGGTTAATTATTTTTTTGGATTGTTAGATCGTTGTGTTATATTTCGATTTGAATCTAGTTACATTTTTTAGGAATATGAAAATTATTTTGTGTTTTACTTTGATCCAAATCCGGTTATAGCTGCTTTAGAGTTTCACTTCTATTTGAATCTGGTTATAGCTTTTTGCGTTTTGTTAGTGAGATATGTAGATCGTTTTGGTGTTTTATTTTGATTTGAATCTGGTTGCTGTTTTTTTTTCTTTTTTTGGAATTTCTAGATCGTGATCAATGTTTTTGAGCTCAGAGTTGACGTAATTGAAGCTTTTAGCTAGAATTGCAAGTTAGATTCATAGATCACGGAACTTTGTGTATAGTTTTTGTTCCTTTCAGTAAGAACAGAGATGTGTGTTACATTTAACGAAGAGTGATGTTGCATATTGATCGGTGGATTGGAGATTGCTTGGTGTCATCCTAGTGTTAGATTGTAATTGTTATGTATGCAGTCTCCTCTGACTGAAATTGGGATAAATCTGCACTTTTTCATCCGGTATAGCAAATGGTATAACTTTTTGAGGGAGTTTGTGTTATCATGGGGAAAGGTAGTGTTAGTAATCCTTGCCTCCTGTTGGAAATTGGGGTGATGGTAAGACAGGCAATTACCGGAAAGTTGGATTATATGCTTCACTGCTCATGATACGTGTGCTTTCAACGAGTGTATATACGACTTGTTGACCAAGTGAGTGAGAGAGGAGGGACTTGTAGAGATATGGCCGCAAAGGCTAGAATTATGTCTGAAGTGAGGAAGAAAACGACAATGAGATAAAGTAATGGATGTTTTTAACCTCTTCCAATTAACTGGTAAAGGCTACTCGCTGGTGCGAGAAACTAGAGTTCTGGTAAAATAGTGATGTAATACATAAATCATTTGCTTTCTTTCTTTTCTTAATCGATCCACAATCTAGAAAATGTCACTTTTGAGGTTCTGCCACTTTCTTGTTTTATCCATAAGCATCTGCAGCCATGTCTAATGGGAGTGATTTTCTTAATGTTGTTCCCAAATGCTATTTAGCAAGAAGCGTTATTAGAAATTATTCTTTCTTAAAGTGATGCAGTAAATTCAAGAGTCAATTATGCATTTCAGAGTGTTTGGTTTTTTGTCGTTTTCAAGTTGGCAGAATAAGATTTCAGAAGTTCCAGATATAATATTATTCCAATAATGAATTTCCTCAACTCATCTTACCATTTAATATAACAAATATTAGTTTCTATTTTTTGAAGGAAAAAGAAAGCATTTCTCATGTAAATTATAGATGCTTATGTGATTTATGCTTTTGATGCAGAAAGAGTTCTGTAAATGAATTAGAAAACATTCTGGATCATTTGGACTCACTACACTGGGAGGAGTCAAATCCAAACTCATTATACATAATCAGTACCTTCTTGGTATTATTGTTATAGTAAATATTATTTTATCTATCAAAAAGGATGCCGTCAGTTCAAAGTGACGACTGCTTTTGATCTCGGATCCGTACTATAGTGTCCTAATGATACCACTAGTTGCTTCATTCATGCGTACTGTTTGTGATATCAAACCTTCCCATTAATTTAATAGATCAACTCTAGATCTTCACTAAATGAGGCTGAAAGTGAAAGCCAGTTTGCTGTTTCAGACAAAGTCAAGGAGCGATTTAACAATACCACATAGGCCAAGTAAGAGGCCAAAGCATTGAGGCACTTCCGTAAATGGCCTCTTCTTGAAACACATGGAGATTGAAATTTTGTTCATGCTCTCCAGTCTGTTCTGAGAAATTACACCAATATTTGTTACTTCACTTCCTGGTGCCTCCGTCCTGGTCTTTGTTGTTTTGTTTGAATTTTCTTTTAAATATCTTCTGATGTTCACAAAATTCTCAATGTTCTTATACATTTATGATTGATCTTATCATGTTAGAATGTGCATGATACTTTACTAGAGTTTCCCCCTTTTTTCCTTAATATATTGTGAAGGGGGGGAAAGGGAAAAGAATTTGGAGGAGGTGGGTGAGAATTGAGTCTTCTACCTTAAGATGCGAGGTAGAAGGCCATCAGGGAAGTCTTCCTTCATCCCCTTCATTTTGATTGACACTCTTGTTACATTTGCTAATGCAAGTGTTTTTATTATTGAACAAGTTAAAAAAAATTCTCTCAGCTCTCTGAACATTACTCTGGACTAGATCATCTGTCCAATTTTTTTTCACTGTTCAATTATATGGACTAACTTCTCCTAGGTTGCCTGTGTCTATTCTTTGCTTTCATTCCCTTGACTACTTGATTCTAAGAAACAAATAAATTGCACGTATCCTTGTTTTAAGATGGAATTTAGAGAAAAGATAGTTTTAATTTTCTTTAATTCCCTGTCGTCTCTTCTCTCTGATCTTATCCTGAAGAACCTTGCTTTGTGAGCTAACATCTTGATAATTCATTGCACTAAACTGGGATTTTGTTGTTCATCATATGATAAGTTCTCATCATCTCTTGCTCTTTAACTTGGTTTAACAGAAACGAAGATGGGGAAGCTGCTGGAGCATGTATTGGTGTTTTGGCTCTCAGAAACAGACAAAACGAATAGGACATGCAGTTGTTATTCCAGAAACAACGGCCCCTGGGGTAGATAGACCTGCTTCTAATACTACAAGTCAAGCTCCTTCTATAGTGCTTCCCTTCATTGCACCCCCCTCATCTCCTGCATCTTTCTTGCCATCAGAACCTCCTTCAGCAACCCATTCACCAGTTGGCTCCAAATGCCTTTCTATGTCTACATATTCTCCCAGTGGACCTGCCTCAATTTTTGCTATTGGGCCATACGCTCATGAAACTCAATTGGTCTCTCCACCTGTATTCTCTACATTCACTACTGAACCATCTACTGCTCCATTTACCCCTCCTCCTGAGTCAGTCCACTTGACTACACCCTCATCACCTGAGGTACCATTTGCTAAGCTTCTTGACCCCAACTACCAAAATGTTGCAGCTGGTCAAAGATATCCTTGTGCCCAGTATGAATTTCAATCATACCAACTTCAACCAGGGAGTCCGGTCAGCAATTTGATCTCACCTGGGTCAGCCATCTCTGTGTCTGGAACCTCATCTCCTTTTCTTGACCGTGAATTTACTCCTGGACGCCCTCAGTTCCTGAACCTGGAGAAAATAGCCCCTCACGAATGGGGATCTCGGCAAGGATCTGGTACTTTGACTCCTGAGGCAGGAAACCCCAAACTTCACGATGGTTTCCTTCTCAATTATCAGAACCCAGGTGTTCATCGTTTTCCAAAGGCCTTTAATGGTTGGAAAAATGATCTAACACTGGTCGATCATAGAGTTTCTTTCGAAATAACTGCTGAAGATGTCGTGAGGTGTGTGGAAAAGAAACCAACTATGATGATGAGAACTGGATCAATGTCTCTCCAGGATGCAGAGTGTAGCACTAAACAACAGGAAAACCTGGCTGAAATGTCAAATGGACACGAGCACAGTGGACATGAGCCTTCCAGCGAAATACGTGAAGGATCATCTACTGACGGAGAGGATGGACCGAGGCAGCAGAAACACAGATCTATCACTCTTGGATCCTCAAAGGAATTTAACTTTGACAATGTGGACGGCGGATATCCTGATAAAGCTACTATTGGCTCTGACTGGTGGGCCAACGAGAAGGTTCTTGGAATGGAACCTTCCAATAACTGGATCTTCCCTATGATGCAGACCGGTGTCAGCTAACTGGTATGCATCACTTTAGTAAATTACACACCATACTAATAAGCTGCTGTTCAGCTGCCCTAAATTTCAATACAACCAGTAGCCAATACCGGTAACACTTGATATAAGAATGTACAAGGACGATGAGTTGTTGAAGGGAATGATGTGCAGCAGGACTGATGATACGAATTGATACGAACGAAGGCTTTTTTTAGGTCATTTCCTGAACCTAGGATGAGATAGGTAGGTATGTATTTTAGGAATTACCATTTGATAAAACTAGTTTTGCTCTCCCCTCAGTGAGAGGTTTTACATTTAACTAATAGTCTACTTTTTCTGCCTTCTAGCTCTTCTATGTATAATAACATAAATAATTGTTTAAAAGTGTAGAAGATGATGATGATAACGTTCATTTTGTTTCTTCTGGTATGACCTTCTCTGAAAGACTTTTCCGGGGAAGCTTTTCAAAGACTTGACGTCATCCTCACCTTCCTCTGGTTTTTCACCGGCTGTATGTTCAGGGTTGCAAACTCAACAATGGTAACTAAACACGGGAATAGAGTGAGGGAAAGGCGCTTTGGATCTCTCGATCCAGAACTACTAGGAGGGGAGGGAGAATCTTATCTCATTACTCACTTTAGTCCTGGAGGGCAGGCAACATGGAATGTAAGGATTCATGGTCGAGACTCTATCTTGAGACGAGTTGAATAGAGTAATAGAAAAATATGGACCTTAGATTTAATTTAATCGAAAGCTGAATCATGAAATAAGGATTACTCAAGATCATATAAAAAGAGACTTATCTTACCTTATTTGGAATCAAGGCATATTAGTTGTTCTTATAGTGACCAATGTTGTGTACCAATTGAGTATTCTCTATTTTCTAAAAATTTTTATATTTAACTTATTTGGGACTGAGGCGCATTAGCAGTTAGCCAACTAGGATATGTAGCTGGCAATATATCATTAGTGATCGTAAATGAATACATTAAAATTTGGAGGCTAACTAAAGTGGACGCCGCCAAAATTGTTTGGTCCCCAAGATATGTGCTACTCATTTTAGGACATAAATAAAATATTATTTTTCATTATTCCTCTTTTAATTATTTTTAAATTGAAAAAAAATTATTAAAAACATTTTGAACTTGACACAAGTTATTAGTTTCATCCTCAAAATATTATCAATCTTAAAACTGCCATTCTATTTAACTAACTAAATTAAAATACACTTCGAACTATCACGAGTGTTAAAAATACCTCTTAACTTGACAAAAATTTAGCGATGCATTTCACTCTTATTAATTACAAGATCAAGAGTGTATTTAGATTCAGTTAGTCAAGTAAAAGAATATTTTTAATATTAACAATAGCTCAAAAATAAAACTAATAATTCATATCAAATTTAAAATTATTTTTAATACTTTTCTTATAGAGTTCTCTTTAAATTATTGTTTAAGAGAGAATAACGAATATTAGTTGTAACTTTCAATTGGGAGTAATTAACATGTGGTGGCCAAATTTTGTGGGTGGAATACCTAATCCTAACAATTTAGCATTAAATTAAAGTTTCATTATAGGGTTGACATTATTTTGGATTTAATAATTGTAGTTCCATCTTCTCTAAACAGCCACAATATTAATATGCACATCTTTCATGTTTTTATTTTTTTACTATTTTTTTCCGTTTGATTCCTTATTTAAAATAAAAATAATCCTTAATAGTTAGTGGAAAGATTAGATAGAAGCTTGCTAGGATTTTAATCTTGATTTTATCAAAACTGGAGACTTGAATTAACTTTATTTTACGGAGAGTTTTATCCAACGATGTATAATTTCTTTCATCTTATTTTATGTAAAGAAATTTAGAGTATAAAAAGTTAATGATTTATTTTTTAGTGTAAATACAAAACACTTATCTAGATTTTCTAAAACAGAAACATAAATTCAAACATTTCAAATTCCAAATATTAGCAGACAAATCCTCTTTTCTTTCTCTTTTCAGATTGGATTCCTTTTTCCATCTTCCAAATAAAAATCAAACAAAATTTGGTGATAAGTAAGAGTTATAAGATATCAAACATATTTATTCACTATATTTTTTAAATATATTATAAATATTAATAAATTGAGGATACAATAAAATAGATTTTTTAAATTTATCAAAATAACAAGTAAAATGAAATTAAAAATATTTCACAAATAAATCGGGACAGATGTGCATGTGCAGAGAAGAAGTACTGATACTTTTATTAGGAGGTGCGAAAGGTTGGATTTAGGAGTTACACAGAGTAGTAGAGGTAGACAGAAGAATTGGGGGGAGTGATCAGACAAGATATGACGAAACTTCATCTCACCGAGGACATTACCTTAGATAGAAAGGAGTGGAGGTCGCGAATTAGAGTAGCAGGCTAATAGGTTAGCAGGGTTAGGTTGATGTCTGGTCTTGGGTATAGTAGGGTAGTAGGAATTGGTTGTGTCTTTATATCCTGTGTCGTCATTATTCGTCTTAGGAGTATATGTTAATTTTATCGTATTCATGTGTGTTTTGTTATTAGTCGCTCTTCCTTTTTTCTTTTTCTTTTCATTTTCCCTTTTCTCCATATCTAGTTTATTCTGCTTACGGATTTTTGCGACGAGGGTTCCAAAAAGTAGTCTCTCTTGCTCTGTGAGACAATGGTAAGATGTGCGAACATTTTATCCTTCGTAGATTTCACTTATGAGATTTTAGTGAATACGTTACTGTTGTATCACTTCAAATAGAATATAAATTCAAACATTCCAGAGTTATTTTCTTGATTGGCTTCCTTTTTCCTTCCTCCAAATGAAAAATGAATCCAAAATGTGGTCTATGTTGGATTGCTATATTAGCACACATGCAATAAAAGTCAAACAACTCTACAAATAAAAAAAGCCATTTTTGACCAACTTTACTATCTATGACTTTCTAGAGCCCCTCTTTTAGCCATTTTACAAATTTTAATAGCTCAATTTCCCCATATTTTTCTAACCATTTATCATTCATCCAACCAGGAACCTTCCAATGATTATTACTAAATACAGTAGTCTTTATGTTGGGGTTTGAATTCAAAGATCCCAACTTTCATTTTTCTTGAAAATCAACTCTATATATATTGAAACCCCATTCTTGAATCACCCCAAAACCACAAAATATCAACAAAATAAAAATAAAAATTGAGTCTTTAAATTGATTTTCAAGAATATCCCAAAACTTGAAACCCCATTTCCTATTTACCCAAATCTCCCAAAAAAATTGAATCTTTACATTGAATTTCAAGAATACCCAAAGGGATTACTAAAGATGCCACCTTTTGCTGGATCTCATCCTCTTTCATCTGGTTTTTCAAGGAACTCCATTGATTCATCTTCAAATATTGTCACCATTGATGTAGGTGGTCAGCTTTTTCAAACCACCAAACAGACCTTAAAGCAATCAGGTTCAAAATCAATGCTTTCTGCAATTTCAAATCTTGATGATTCTATTCCATTCATTGATAGAGATCCAGAAATGTTTTCTATTTTTCTTTCCCTTTTAAGAACTGGAAATCTCCCTTCAAAAGCCAAAACTTTTGATTTTCAAGATTTGGTTTTTGAGTCTCAGTTCTATGGGGTTGAGCACCTTTTGTTGAATGCCCATTCTAACCCTTCTCAGTTTGAGCCTTTTGATCTTGAAAAATCATTGATTTTGCCTTTGAATGGTAGGGATTCACCTACTGCTATCTCAACAACTCAACTAGGGTCAGTTCAGGTAGCTCATGGTTGTAAAATTACTTCTTTTGATTGGTCATTAAAGAGAAAATCAACCATTTTAACACAATTTGCTGGAATTGATTCTATGTTGTCTTTATCACCAAATGTTGTTGCTGTTGGTGCTACTGACTTTTCAGGATTACAAATTATTGATGTTAGTAAAGGTTATGTTAAGGAAACTTTGAATTGGGAAAATGTGACTAAGTCTGGTTCAACTGTACAAGCTATAGGTGCTTCAAAAGAGTTCTTGTTTACGAGTTTCGAATCGTCTAGGAGAAACTCAAACTGCATTATGATATATAATTTGAATAACAATGATGGTTTTAAGCCTGTTGCTGAGATTGGTCATTATGAAATCTTTGGTGCTGAATTGGATTCAGCTATTCCAGCAACTAAACTAAAATGGATTTCTAGTCTTAACTTGTTGATGGCTGCTGGTTCACATAGTGGTCCTTCTGGTGTTAGAGGGAACATTAGATTTTGGGACTTAAGGTCAGGGAACGCGGTGTGGGAGATCAAGGAGAACGTTGATTGTTTCGCTGATTGCACAGTTTCGGATGATCTTTCAGCTGTGCTGAAAGTCGGTGTGCATTCAGGCGAAGTTTTCATATCGGATTTGAGGAATATTGGTAAGGAAAACTCTTGGACTTGTCTTGGTGATCAAAGAAAAGTAACAAATGGTAAGAAAGAAGGCTTTGGGAGTAAAATTGAGAGTCATGGAAATCAAGTTTTTTGTAGTAAAGGTGGAAATCTTGAATTGTGGTCTGAGGTTTTGATTGGTTCTTTGATTAAAGATAGAGTCTTTAGAAAGAACTCGATGGGAAGAGCGAAAGATAGTTGTGGAAACAAGATAACTCATTTCAGCTTTGGAGGTAACAAAATGTTTGTTACAAGGAAAGATCAGCAATTTGTTGAAGTTTGGCAGAGTTCAGTAAGGGGATTCTAAGTTGTGCCGGATTCTTCAAAAATGCACTACTACTAGTACTACTTCTGGAGGAGTCGACACGTAAAATGTCTCCAGGTTGTTCAATCATTTGATAACCAGAGTCATTCTATGATAAATGATAACTATGAGTCCGATTTTTTTGAAGAGTTCGAGCAGATTTGCTGGAAGTTTTTGCTAGTGACCATCTTATTTACAATCCCTGATTCTTGCTGTTCATCTGTAAATAATTTTTTTAGTTCATTGCAGAAATTGTATGTATATGACGAGAGTGGAATATGAAACTTCTATTTACTGCCTCAGTATTTGTCTTCATGTTAGTCCACTTTTTTATCCCCAGAAATTGAATCCTTCAAATAGATACTTTCTATACTGTAATGACCCGTTAGGTCATTGTGAGAATTAGTGTTGTTGACTTCCTACAAATTTATCTTGAAATATTTTAAATG
>JAABOM020000103.1:25036751-25073343 GCA_011800125.2 Solanum clarkiae | reverse complement strand
TACATATTCAATTAGATATATATACATATACAATTCGTCTCTCTCCACTCTCTGCCCTCTCTACCTCGCCTCTCTCCTCTCTCTCTCTCTTGAGATCGCTCACCTCTTCCAACCTATTCTAATCTCACTTGCCAGATATATAAATACATATGTATATTAGTTATACATATACAATTATTTGACAAATACACACATACAATTTGACAAATATACATATATAATTCACCTCTCTCCACTCTTTGTCTTCTCTCGCTCGCCTATCTTCTCCCTCTCTCGCCTCTCTCCTATAACTTATAGCTACAAATCGCAATTTTAATAAATTATAGCTATTTTTGCCTTATTATCTTTCCTTGTATAGGTCATTATTTAAATTTTGTTCCTATTTTGGAAAGTTGTGCAAATATACTCATTAAAAATTTATTCTGTTGGACGTTGTTAGATTTGGATCTAATATTTACTCATAAATGACTTAATATTACAGAAAAATATATCAAATTTTCATCTAACGCTTACAATAACTTACTAATTTTGGACGAAAACGACAAGAAACAACTCAACAACGTGATGCATGAGTTAAACAAAAAATAAGTTGGAACTCTATCGTAAATAAAAGATCGGTACTTAAATAAGAATAAACGATAATAATGTCACGAAACACTTTGGTAACTAATTTACAAATATATATGTACAATATAGACCAGTCAGTTTACATATAATATACACAATTATATATATATATATATATATATATATATATATATATATATATAAAGAAGAATAGAAAGACGAGCCCATTGTCCACAAGCCCATTATATGGTTTGGGCCATTTAAAATGATGGGCTATTCGGCTGTTTAACAACTTCAATCAAACTTCCATTATTTGGTTATCTAAACTTTTTAATTCTTGAAACTGAAAAATAGCAAAAAAATATGTGGTCTAGGTGTGAAGATCTTGTTCAATCTATTCTCTTGATGTACGGTAGAAGTTTTGTAATCCGAATAATTTAGATTTACGTCAAAAAATTCAATTTTGAGGGATAAAATGTTTTTTATTAAAGATATTTTATATTTAAAACTCAAACACAAAACATTTAATTAAAGATGAAGAAATACTTATTACTCCACTAGAATGTCAGTACTTCAATCTAAAGCTTCCTTAGAAGTTTTTGAATGAGACAAAATATCATGATGCATTTTCCCCACATTATTAATAATTGGTTGATTAAGTGATGTATATAGTTAGGAATACAATGCTTGACTTGTACTATTGCTCATCCACACTCATTATTATACTATACGCTTCGTCTATTTGAAAAAGAATAATCTGATTTGATTTGGTATTAATTTTTCTTTAAAAAAAAACTTTTCAATTATATGGTTTTAAATTAAAATTTTGTCAATTATATTTTATATCAAAATTTGAGAAACACCACATTTGATGTAACTATACTAATAATAGGTTTTCATAGTAGACGTAGAAAATTGAAACTACAACAATGTTACGTAATGAAAAAGATCTTGGTGACTTTTTTTGTCCAACATATCACAAAAAAGTAGGGCTAACATGAAGCTCGATATAATTTGTGCTCACCTCGATTATATTTCTAAATTTCTCATTCTATAATTAACTAAAAATTTTAAATTCTAACTCTGAAAATTTAAAAAAAAAATCATATTGAGAATGTTATTCTAATAAGAAATGATCCAAAGAATGTGTAAATTCAAATTTAATTAAATCTCAATATAATTATCAAATATGAGAATTTTTCAAAAAGAGCAAATACTTGAAACATAATAAGGCAAAAATAACTATAGTTTGCTAAAATTACAATTTGTAGCTACATATTTTAGGAGAGAAGCGAGCGAGATCGAGAGAGAGGAGAGAGGGCAAAGAGTGGAGAGAGGCGAATTGTATGCGTATATCTGTCAAATAATTGTATATGTATAACTAATATACATATATACTAATATATCTGGTAAGCGAGATTGGGAGAGGAAGGAGAGATGCGAGTGAGATCGAAAGAGGGAGGACAGAGGCGAGCGAGAGAGGACAGAGAGTGGAGCGAGGCGAATTGTATATGTATATCTGTCAAATTGAATATATATATCTATCAAATAATTATATATATGTAGCTCGTATATATACATATATATTTGTATATTTGGTAAGAAATTACAGAGAGAAGAGAAGAGAGAGGAGAGAGAGAGAAAGAGAGGAGAGAGAAAATAGCAATAAAATTCTAACTATAGCTATAAATTGTAATTTTTTTAAATTATACTAAATACATATTATATGTTTGCCTAATTATAAAGACTGTATAAATACATACCATATTTGTATAAAGAATGTTGTCAGACAAGTCCATGTATAATGTTTAATGTTATGTGAAGTTTTAAAGCTTCCAGGTTGTGTGCCATCTGTATTTTTGCCGTCTAGTTATTTGTGGCCGGTTATTCATTCGATATTTGATATTTTATATTTATATTAAAATTTGTATGATTAATATAACAAAGGAATTTCGATCCTATCGTTAATTTAATTTGATAGTCACTATTAATTATGCATGTGGTCAATGAGCAAAACAGAATATGAAAAAGTAAACACACAAAGAAGTCTTAAAACGTTCAAGTATATAATGAAAATTTTGTAGGTAGATTTTAATTCAATTATATAATGAATTACTACATGTCTTATGAATCATTTAATATACTATAACAAATGAACTTGGTATAATTTATATTCTTATATTATATCCCCTTTTTTATTTATCTTTTAGCACTCTTTTATTTCTTGCAATAATAGACAATTATTGATCTATTAATTGCTTTCAATAAATTAGGTATGCAATTGCTTTGCACCCTCTTTACTAGGTCTCCCCTCCAATTTCATTTTAAAAAAAAAAAAAAATTGCAAACTTTTGGTGGCTGTAAATATTTATTGCATATATATGGACCATAATAGTCCATGTATTACATCTATAGGTTATTTTGTAAAATTTTTGTTTTGGTTATACTTGAATTTCAAGATTCATTATCCATTGAAAATGATTTGATTACACTTTTTTGAGTCGAGTATGTCGAAAATAACTCTCTACTTACACTTATATATATTCTTTTTTTCTTCAGATTCTAAGGGTAAATTATGTAACTAGGCAAATATATGATATGTATTTACGTTTTACCATTATATTTTGAAAAAAAAATTATAATTTATAAGTATAGGTAGAGTTTTAATTGTTATTTTCTCTCTTCTCTCTTTCTCTCTCTTGCCTTTCTCCTCTCTCTTTACAATCTCTTGCTAATTGCATATATACAATTATTTCTTTCAATCTAACTTGCTAGATATACAAATATATATGTATATCAGTCACACATATACAATTATTTAACAGATATACATATACAATTTGACAAATATATATATACAATTTGCCTCTTTCGAATCTCTCTCGGTCTCGCTCGCATCTCTCCTCCTCTCGATCTCACTCGCCTCTCTTTTACAATATGTAGCTATAAATCATAATTTTAGCAAACTATAACTATTTTTTGCCTTATTATACTTCAAATATTTGCTCTTTTTGAAAATTTTTCTTTATGAAATTACACCAAAAATATTACTATTTTTCGTTATCCATTATGAAATGTTGACAAATGATTGGAAGAAATCAATTAACCAACTAAAATTGTCCAATAACATAATGCCCTAGTACATAAAACATGGACTAAAGAAAGTAGTAGAAGAAATATAAAAAACTTAGCCAAGAAAAGATGGATTACTACAAGCTATAAGTAATAATAATATCATTTTTTTAGAAGAATAAAAAATATATAATTTCATTGAAAACGTGTAGTATATTTAATTCTTCTAAAGAATAAAAGTACATATAATCCATGTTGATTTTTATAGCATTTTCAAATTCTCATATTTATCATGGTGTGTCACAAGTTTTTGGCATATAAATCTAAGCAAAGATTCTTTTTGGGACTTCAATGCCTTGCTACCTAACATCATGGGCTGATCAGATGGGTTCGAACTTTGAAAACAGTCTCTTTTAAAAATATAAGATTGTACAATAATAAATTTTTTATTATTATGATTTAATTTGTATTCAAACACTTCACGATTCATATAGCGAAACAAACTGTCTTATACGAATATTAACTTGCCATATTATGTTAAGTGTGTGTGTATATGTGTGTGTATATATATAAAATTATTTTAACCCTTACAAGTTACAATTTACAATTTTCAAATGATTTTCATTCTTAACTTTCAAATAATTGACTTATCCCAAGTATTCCACACACGCAAAAACATTTTCTATCAATAAAATGTGCACCAATACATGAATTACGATAGGATAGTTAGAATCCCTCAATTTTTAACTAAAAAAATTTGAATTTGAGACTTCTAAAAGTGGAAAATATCTTTAAAAAAATTAAAAATATTTTTTGATGAATGAAAAATATTCGAGTCTTTGCAGAAATGAATTTTATACGGATAACTAAATTTATATATATACACACACACATTATTGTTCCTCTTTTCAGCTAAGATATTGATTTCGAGTCTTAGATATGAAAAAAAAACTTTAATAGGGAGCATGCTTCTTTTGAATACGCCCTGCGCAACACAAATTTAAATTAAACAAATTTCAATACAAACGCTAGATACTAAATAAAAAATAAATATAGTTAAAACCCCTAAAATCTTTAAAAAGATTATGAGAGATTGGTAAAGCTTAGAAGTTTTAACCATATTAAAAATTGTATTACTTTACTCAAATACTTGTCTTTTCTAGTTATATTAAACATATTTATCTCAAAATAAATTAAACAAAAAAATCAAGTCTAATTAGTTTAAAAAGTTTTCCTAATAAAGCATCTTTTCTTATTGTTATTATGGAAAAATTAATAAGAAATTAAGTTCAAATTTAGCACGTAACAATTTACTAGTTCCTGGATTATAATTAATGCTGTAAGTTTATTTCATTTCAACTTTTTATCTTCAAAGTAATTAATAGCACACAAATCATAATTAGCATTACGAATTTAAACTCTCTTTGTTCCCTTTTAGTTATTTTATATAGGAGTGTAAAAGAAAAAATTGATCAATCCGAACTATCTTCTATCTGCGTACACTCTAAATATCTTTTCTAAATCTACTGATAGAATTACGTTGAATATATTATTGTCCTTATAATATATATAGTTATTTCATATAGGGATGTAAAAGAAAAATTTGACCAATCCAAACTACCTTCTATATGCGTACACTTTGAATATCTTTCAAAATCTACTGATAGAATTACGTTGAATATATTATTGTCCTTATAATATATATATATATATAATTATTCGAACATGTCACTTTCCCCTAAAATAAGAAAGGAAATCAAACTACCTCTAATACTTTTTAATTTCTTTTTGTTCTATATATAATTTGTCTTTGTATAGTTTTCTCAACTAATCTCATTAACTTAGTTTTCTTTCTTCATTTAATGTTTGAATTTAAGAAATGAAACTCTTTCCTACAAAATTAGGTGAGTGTTGCAATTTTATTTCTCTATTTTTTCTTGTAGAAAATAAGTTGGAGGAAAAGAAAGGAAAAAAGTGCCTAAACAAATAGATTAAAAAAAAAGATTCAAAGTTTATGTTTATTGATTTGAATTACTAATAAATTACACACACAAACATAAAATAAATAAATAAAATCTGTCAATATAGTCTAAAGAATTTGGTCCAAAGTTTAATTTATTATTGTAGAAATAAGATCAAAACACTAGTTATTATTTTCCATTTTTACCTTATTAGTTATAATCTAGCTAGTCAAATACCTTTTATTATGGTATAGAATTATTAAATGCTTTTTTTTCCCATAAGTTTTGGTATAAGAAAATTATTTAATTGTATTAATTGCAAAAGTTACTTGATTAAATTACTCTTCATCTCCTCAAACTTCTTGGAAACTATGTAGATCATTTATTATAATAAGAAAAATTTAAAAAGAAAAAAAATCAATATCATCTTGCTTCCTTAAGACAAAACTCATTTGAAATCAAATAGTGATAGAGTTTAAAATATAAAATAGTAAACTCACTAAAATTCAATGAAAATCTGATTTATTGTATATAAAAAAATAAATATAAAGTAATTCTATAAGTGATGATCGAAAAAAATAGAATATGCTCTTAATTCGAGAAATAGAGAAATTGCTCCTTGTATATGGATCCGGACTCAGCATATAATACATAAATATATATACATACATAATTTTTATTTTTTTTACCTGTCTCATAATTTTCTAGTAAAGACATCATTTGAATTAAAGGTGAATTTCATTTACAGTTAAAATGACACTTATTTTGAATCGAAAAATATGATTAAAAGAACAAAACCCCACATTAAATCAAGAATATAAAAACAAAAGTGTATGAGGTAGCGATAAGGTCTGCGTACAATCGACCCTCCCCAGACCCCACTAGTGGGATTATACTGAGCATGTTGTTGTTGAAAAACAAAAGTGCAATTTAAAAAAAAGAAGAAGAAGAAAAAATCTCTTAATTTTAATCATTTTCTCACAAGTATCTTTCAATAATTGAAAAAAGAAAAGAAAATTCTCTTAATTTTAATCATTTTCTCATAGGTATCTTTCATCATTTTCCTATAATGGGAACTATTAATTGAAGGAACTTTAAACAAATTAAATATCCATCAAAGGATGCGGTTTAGCGGATGGGTTTGTTTCTTCTTTAATCAAAGGTCTCGAGTTTGAGTTATGGGAATAGAAAAATCCTTAGTAGGGAGTGTTTCTCTCAAAATGGAGCCCTACACGGTACAAATCCAAAAATAGTCGGACTTCAATATGAGTATCAACACCGAGTAAAAAAAAAACAAATTAAATAACCATTAGAGACATTTTGCATCATATTATATATGCATGCGATTCTAAATTAATTATGGATAGCTGTTTTTAGTTAGTCTTTTTTTTAGGTCAATATATACTCTCCAACGACCTCTGTTGGCATTTATTGTTCTTTGCTTTTAAAGTTGTTTTTTCCCTACACCATATTTATATGTGATCATAAATACACACTCGGCTGTTCGATATTTGTATTAAAATTTAAATTTGTATTAGTCAAAAGTTTCATATTTGAGCAAAGACGATTTCATATCCCCAATTCAAGCACTAAGTGATTGTTTGGTTGGGAAAAGTTATCCTGATATAATTAATTTCATGATAAATTATTCTGCGATAAGTTATCTCACGATGTATTTTGAAATGTGGGATAACTTATTCTATTACTAAGGCAAAAATGATAGAATAAATAATCGAAGAACAACACCTAATATCTCTAATCAAATATGAGATGAATAATCCTACACTTTATCGAGAAATTATTATATCTTATACCTCACATCAAACGACTCCTAAAATCTCTGGCTAAAAATGAATGTGTACTTATCATTATGAACAAATTCATTAGGCTAATTATGATGCACGTGAATCTATGGTACAACAAACATATCTAGTGTTAATCGCACAAGTAAATTCACGATTTCTCTGTAAAATTAATTATTTTATGTACATATTTTGCGAATTGGTAAGCTCTTCGTTTACTTTTACTTGTCATAATTTCACTTATTGAGGTCAAGCTACACAAATTTTGATTAACATTTTAAGATGTATTTTTCAACATATTAATATGAGAAAGATTACAACTTATAGTATTTTTCATATAGTTTTCAACCATCTACCTTTGAAGTTTAGTGAAGTTGATCTCAAAAAATAATAAAATAACAAGTAAAAATGAACAAAGAAATATTATCTGTTGTCATCCATCCTCCAAGAAGGCATAATGATGAACTTAATTGAATGTTAAATTATTTAATTCTCATTTAATACAATTTTCCTCTTTGTTTGAATGGTATGGACATAATGGTGGAACTTTATTGAATACTTAGTTGCTTAATTCTCACCTAATACATTTTTTCTTTTGCTTTTATAGCGGTCCACTCAAATTCTAAAAATTCTGAATCTGCATCTGCTTATTACTTCATCGCGATCCATAATTAATTATATGCATCATGCATATGTTTATATTATATTTATTCTTGAGCTATATTTTTTCCCCCCAACAAGAATAGAGCCCCTTCATTTATTATATCCTCTTCCCCTTAACTTCTATAAATAATTAATTTCCTTTCTTCTCTATCACTCACAAGTTCTATCTACTTTCTTCTTTTCTCTCACTTCACAAATTACTTTTTATCTTTTTATTGATCAATCTCCAAGTGTTAAGATCTCTCAAGTTCTATAGCCATTGATCTTGTAGGTATGAAATTTTCTTGTTTTATGTTGTTTTTTTAAGTGACATTTAGATTTAAAATGTTCTTGAAATTAAATCAAATCAACTCAAAGTAAAACCAAGCTTTGTTTTTGTCCAAAAAGCAACATAAACATTTGGTATGTTTGGTATGGTTTTCAATTTTTTGATTCTTGGTTGATCCAAATCATTTGGAAAATAAAGTTCTTAATAATGGAAAATGTTTTTTTCGGCATAATTTTTATAAGTGACATTCTGAATTCATTGTCTTCTTTCAGTCATACAATGTTCCCAAAACCTACTCCTTGTCCATCTCGCCTTCGAACCCTAGTCCTTACCTCATCCCATTCCATAATATTTTGATAAATTACGTATAAATATTGATAAAATAGTAATTTATCAAACACTATAAAATAAGTAAAAACAAGAAAGACACTTTTTTTTTTTACACTTTTTTTTTTTAAAAAAAGAAAAACTAAGATCATGTGTGAAAAATGGTCTTTTTAAGGCCATTAAAATTGTATCTTATTAGTTTGGTGGGCCAAATTTATTTCTTTTT
This sequence comes from Solanum clarkiae, assembly GCA_011800125.2. Lineage (NCBI taxonomy): Eukaryota > Viridiplantae > Streptophyta > Magnoliopsida > Solanales > Solanaceae > Solanum > Solanum clarkiae. The sequence continues at coordinate 25,064,457 of JAABOM020000103.1, read as the reverse complement.
ATCTATGTTGCTTTTATTTTTGTCTAACTCACTTTCTTTTTTCGTTGTGAGTTTCAGAATATTTAAAGGAAAAATTATGACTTTAACAGAAAAAAAAAATTAAATAACCCAATTTTTTTCCACAAAATTTGCAAAAACTTTTCAAAGTTAATGTTTTTTTTTTCCCTTTTTTAGTTAATGAATTGATTTGTTTATTTATTTTTATGTAGGGTAAAATGGATGTATCAACGGGTATAATAATTGTAGCAATTGTAGCAGCCTATTTACTATGGTTCAAGTCCATCACAAAGTCCATGAAAGGGTCCAAAGGCCCAAAAATATGGCCCATAGTTGGAAGTTTACCCGGCCTGCTTGAAAACGGTAACCAGATGCACGAATGGATCGCCGAAAATCTTCGGGTCTGCACCGGTACATACCAAACATGTATATGTGCAATTCCATTTTTAGCCCGGAAGCAAGGTCTCGTGACGGTCACGTGCGATCCAAAGAATTTAGAACATATTTTGAAGGTTAAATTTGACAATTACCCCAAGGGTCCTACTTGGCAAGCTGTGTTTCATGATTTGCTAGGTGAGGGTATCTTTAATTCAGATGGTGACACGTGGCTCTTTCAGCGCAAAACAGCTGCGTTGGAATTTACCACGCGGACCTTGAGGCAGGCCATGGGTCGGTGGTTGAACCGAGCTATTAAGAACCGGTTCTGCCCGATTCTTGAAATGGCTCAGGTTCAAGGCAAGCCGATTGATCTTCAGGATCTTCTACTTAGGCTCACTTTTGATAACATTTGTGGTTTGACGTTTGGCAAAGATCCAGAGACATTATCTCCGGGGTTACCTGAAAATATTTTTGCCACGTCATTTGATCGAGCCACTGAAGCCACGTTACATCGATTTATTATACCCGAGTTTGTTTGGAAATTGAAGAAAGTGCTTGGACTCGGAGCGGAGGTGAGCTTGAGTCGTAGCTTGAAAGAATTGGACAATTACATGACCGATGTGATTAATACACGTAAGCTAGAGCTGCTGCATCATCAGAATGGTGGCCCCCAACATGATGACTTGCTCTCTAGGTTCATGAAGAAAAAAGAATCCTACTCTGACAAATTCCTCCAGTATGTGACGCTCAATTTCATCCTAGCTGGACGTGACACGTCATCTGTGGCACTGAGCTGGTTCTTCTGGCTAGTTAGCTTGAACCCGAGGGTAGAGGAGAAAATACTCGTCGAGCTTTGCACAGTCCTCATGGAGACACGTGGCAATGACACGTCAAAGTGGCTAGAGGAGCCCCTAGTATTTGAAGAAGTTGATCGATTGACATACCTCAAGGCAGCATTATCCGAGACCTTAAGACTTTATCCATCAGTGCCAGAGGACTCAAAACATGTAATCAATGATGACTATTTACCTGATGGCACATTCTTGCCAGCAGGTTCAAACATCACATATTCCATATACTCAACAGGTCGAATGAAGTTCATCTGGGGCGAAGATTGTTTAGAGTTCAAGCCAGAACGATGGATGTCACAAGACGGTAACAAGTTCCAAGTTCAAGACGCGTTTAGGTTTGTTGCATTTAATGCAGGACCAAGAATTTGTCTAGGCAAAGACTTGGCATATTTGCAAATGAAATCAATCGCAGCAGCAGTGTTGCTCCGCCACCGGCTCGCGGTGGCACCGGGCCACAAGGTGGAGCAAAAAATGTCATTGACATTGTTCATGAAATATGGTCTAGTTATGAATGTTACCCCTAGAGACTTGGCTCCAATTTTGGCCAAAATTGGCAAAATTGACCACTCTTGTGCTGGAGAACATATGATCAATAATGGTATTCATCAACCAGAAGCCATTGCAGTAAATGGAATTGAAGCTTGAAGATTTATGAATCTTGCAAGTGGAAATTAAATTGTTTATGATACACTAATAATATTTTATTATATACAGTAAAGGTTATTTTCTAAACTACTTGATCATATCAAATGTGGCTATAAGACAAATAATATCTATCAGGTTATTATTTCCATAGTAGACCTGATGTGTAACTTTTTGATGTTTCAATTTTATCACCCTTACATTTTCCTTTGTCAATAATTGGTTATACATAGATATTGTACTTCAATTTTGTGAAATGAAATATAGTACTTGTGATTTTGTGATTCTATGCTGAGGGTTTTAGGAAACAGCCTCTCTACTTCTATGAGGTAACGGTAAGGTCTGCGTACAATCTACCCTCCCTAGACCCCACTTGTGGGATTGCACTGGATATGTTATTGTTGTTGTTGATTTTGTGATTCTATACAATGATATATCTTATTATACTTGCATATGTTGTCCTATTTGTAATGTGGAAAAAACATTCCCTTTGTCCACTTTTTGATCCTATCTTCAAACAGATTTTTTTATCGATCTGATGCTCAGTGAATTACTAATCAAAGAGCAAACAGGTCTAATATAGTCATTGTTACAGAGTTTTAATGTCTTGTCTTTGAAATAGAGTTATTTTTTTGAAGTTTTAAATTCTAGAAATGAAAATCGACAAATGATAATTTGTAAAATTCACAAATTAAAAACTTATTTTTTTATATTTTAATTAAATTAATTCATGTATTTCATAATAATTCTTGTCCACAAACCATGATATACCCTACATTTCTTTAGTAAATGTTGCTTTCATGTCCACAACAACATTTTACGGCTTTAATTAAGTGCAACCATATATGTGTCACTTTAATTTGTCATATTTATTAGACTATTATTTATTTTTTTATTTTTTTGAGAATTGCCTAAAGTTCTTAATTGAAAAAATAAAATAGTAAGAATCCTATTTATAGCAACTAGTTTGAAGACTAAAAAAATGTTAATTCAGATATCTATCAAAATCTATAAAATTTTATCAAAAAAAGCTCTTTTCATTAAAGGCAAGGTATAGTCCGGTTGAGTAGTATCTGAAAAATTCATTCTCATCGGAGAATGAATTAGAGTCTAATTTCTTTTTTTTTTCACATAACATGGAGTGAACAACTATTATACAATTTTCTTTGGTCAGTTAGGCAATAAATTTGTTTTTTTATTTACGATACAAATAAATTGAATACGATAACATGTAGATGATTCCATATATGATTTTCGTCACATTTTTTTGTACTGATTGCTTTACGCAAATGAATTCGGCCAATGAAAATCAACTAAAATGACTTGACATTGCATTTTTGTGCTTCATTTTTTTTAGATAGTGCAAAAAATACTTAATTGCGATACAAGATACTTCAATTAATAAATTGGTTGAGTGCTAACACCAAAAACAAAGAATATTGACAAAAAATTATAATTTAAAATACCTCACCAAAGCTTACATTCCATGATTTTGATCGAATTAATCACTCTTTCCCCCCTCAAACTAGTTAAGAAACTATCTTTGCTCCACTTCTTATCTATCGATCTAAATCACGAGGCAAAAAATTTGTATATTTCGATCATATTGATATATTCCTTCCGTTTGAAAAAGAATGACTTGTTTTTCTTTTATTTTTCCTGTTCTTAATTAGCAATATTTTAATTTCTGCTTTCCACTTAGCATGTTTAAAGCCACAAGATTAATGGGTATTTTAATACATCTGACATAATTTTAATTTAGAACCACAATATTGAGGAAAAATCTTTACTTTTTTAAATTCAGTATAAAGTCAAACCAAATCATTTTTTTTAAAATAGAGAAAGTATAAATTTGACTACACTGAAACTATATATTATGCTAAGTGGTTATCACTTCTCGTCGGCGATCACCATCGGAAAGCGAAAGTCATTTGATTGTAATGAAATGAGCTCTAAGTTGGAATTCAATACTGATAGAAACGATCATCTGTCCGAGAATGACATAGTCGCAAAGCTTCGTCCTACATGTTTGATAAGTTTCTCAACTACTCATTCTATCCATATTTACATGTTCATTATACTATTTTGAGATATCTAACAATACTTGTCCAGTTTATGCAATCAAGAGATGGTTTCACACTTAGTTTCTAATTTACCCTTATTATTAATTATAATTATTTTTAAATTATGTTTTTCAAAATATTATATTTATTATATTTAAAGAGTGTTTTGGTAAAATGACCTTTATTATTTATCAATTTTTAATTCTTGTGACACACAAGTAAATATGGACAGATAAAATATTTTTATTACTAAGAAAAGTCAAAGACGAGAGAAAAGTGAAAAAATAAAGTCAACTCATTTGACTTCAAAAATCTGACAACAAGGGTATATATGTCATTCACTACTCACCATGTAGAGTTCTTTTTTTTTCCCTCCATGCACACTCTCCTCTTCTCTCACTTCAATCCTTTCATCTTCTCCGGCAACCGGAGCCACAGAAAGGCCCATATTTTCCGGGTCGGGTCGGGTCAATCTAAGTACTCTCTTCCATACCCGTAATTTATTGGGGCTTTGACCTTTTGCAAAAGTGAGTGTTGATTCTGTGTTTTTCTCTGTAACGTACTGATTATAGTGATTTATGGTCATAATTGTGTTTTTATTTGCAGTTAAGGGATGTTTAAGGTTTCATTTGAGGTAATTCGATTTAGTATTTATGGATGAAGAATGAATTTTGATTGCTTCCCCTGTTTAAATTTTAGGAAAAAATTGAAGTCTAATTAGGGTTTTGATTTTATTGCGTAATTTAGCTCAGGTTTTAGTTTACTTCATTGTAACGTACTAATTAAAGTGATTTATATCACATAATTGTGTTTTTTTATTTACTGTTTGCGAGTATTTTAAGGTTTCATTTTTGAGTTTTTTTTTGAAGAAATTGTTTATGGATCAATAATGGATTTTTGAGCTTTGCAAGTATTAAAAATTAGGGCTTTGACATATTCCATGGTTAATGTACTAATTATGGTAATATGTTCAGATGATTTGAGTTTTGTTTGCTAGAAGTGGGTGATGAAGGTTACGTTTCGGCTATTTTATTTTGTTTTTTATTGATCAACAATTGATTTTGATTGCTTCCACTGGTGAAATTCAGTCATTGAGTCTTCACAAATTTTAGAATTTAGGGCTTTTGATTCTTTTGTTGCGTGGTGTGCTGCTCGAGCACTTCCTCGCTAACGCCATGAGTATATTACCATTTTGACTGTTGGTAAGTCATCCCAGTCTTAGATTTACCTCACTGTAATGTAGGTATAAGTTGTATGTATTGTATTTTATTTGCTGTTAGTGGGTGGCTAAGGTTTTAGTTGAGTTGATTCTTCTTACGTGATCAGAGTTGAACTTTGATTGCTTCCACAGCTAGATTGCGGGAAATTATGTTATAAATAATTTCAGCTTCAGGTTTGTCAAAAAAAAGAGAAAAGAATTCAGTCTCAGGTGAATTTTGATTTTTTTTTTTAAAAGTTACTGTATTATTTAGAGAAGTCTTATTGTTGTGATTGTGTGCCTAATGGTGTGTGCATATGCGCACAAATACAAACATTTATATTGAGTTGTTCATTATGCTTAGGACTTCTTCTTCTTAACTACTTCAGTTAGTACATTCAAGCATATCCACTAGGAACTGTAATGAAATATATTTAGATTATCTGTTATTAGCACTGTTAGCATAATCATTCCTTTCCTTTTTTACTCTAAGTAAATTTGTTACCACCAAATACATTCTAGGTAACAAAGAGACTTGCCTTCTGATTTCATTCTCGGGAAGCTTAATAGAATGCATCTGCTGTCTGAGTTGGCTGGTGTGATGGTCATTTTCTTTGAGCTGCTGTCCTGCAAGGAGTCAAGACTGTCTTTTATGCCTTTGTAAGATGACTCTTCTTCTAAAATTATACTTTTAGAATTATGGATGATGATAATTGTAGGTGCTATCAGTTGAGTCTTCTGTTCTAACCGTATCTAGAACTAACCAAATTTTAAAAGATTCCTGATTTTCTTACACCTTTGCCCTTCTGAGAGATGGATCACTTTTTTCTGTTGTTCCCCTCTCTTTTCTTAATGTGCTAGAACTAAAAAATTGGATGAAGTTGTTGTGCTGAATTCATTAGCTTGCTGAATATATATTTGATAATTATTAATATGTGGAATACTTTTTTGTGGTTTTCTACCCGTTCTTGCTTGCAGAAGACATTAGTAGCTGAAGGTTGCTGTTGGTTACTCTATTATCTCCTGCAGATGACCATAGATATAATGCATGTCTTTTGAACTGACTAAATTGTAGAAGTTTTAATCTCTCAAGTTTTGGTATGCTACTCGTATACGGGTGTGTTTTTGCACTTCATTAAAATTTATTACTTTATCAAAAATCTCTAAGTTTATTTAATTGTTGTAGGTGCATACATTGGTCAGAAATGATGCTTGATTCTCTTTGACGGGCTGAACTAGCCAGTATGAACACTTCTATGAGAAAAATGAACATTCAGAGGGACTTTGCACAGAGTTTAACTATTTAGCGGGCTGTATCCAGCTAAAAGTTTAGTATATGCAATAGTTGACTGTTTTTGCTCACACTAATTTCATATAGCAATGTGTTCATGGTGGGGGAAGTCTTCATCTAAGGATGTAAGAAGGAAATCCGCCAAGGAGAGTTTCATTGACATAATAAATAGGAAACTGAAGATTTTCACTGAGGAAAAATCAAGTGGTAAATCTCAATCATCTCGAAGACGACGTAATGATACAAATCTGGTGAAGGATTCTCAATCAGGGGTTTCAAGGTCACCATCACCATCTAGGCCAGTTTCACGCTGTCAGGTCTTTGCTGGTAGTTCTTCTTCTCAACCACTTCCCCTTCCTGAGGGTCACTCTTCTTATGTACATCTTGTAAACTCTAATAACAGTGCATCCAGAATATTAGTGACGAGTGAAGTCTCCAAGTCATCATTGACTTTGCCTCTTACCACGCCGAGGTGTCTTCCCCATGGACCAGATGCTGTGGGGGTTGACAGGGACTTACCAACTGCTTCTGTTTCATGTGACAGCTCCAGTGACAGTGATGATCTTACTGACTCACGTCTTTTAAGTCCCCAAACATCTGATTATGAAAATGGGAGCAGAGCTGCCTTTAATAGTCCTTCCAGGTAAGCATAAACTGTAACAATTGCTGTTCCAGCTGCAATTTGATATACAGCAGTGCTTAAAAGTACCTCTTTTGAGTGTTTCTAACAAATAAATTCAATTTCTGCAGTTTGAAACAGAAGGTTCAATCCCCTACTGCATGCAAAGCTAGTTCGGGAGAGATGGTGAAGTCAGTCAATCTTTTGTCAAACAATCAGGCAATCCCTACATCTCCTAGACAGAGGATTTTAAGCTCTCATGTACCTGACTTACATATTCCTCATGTTGGTGCTTTCTATAGTGCTCCTGACAGCTCGATGTCAAGTCCTTCAAGTAGTCCCATCAGGGTATTTGGGCATGAACCGGTCATGAACTCTGGTTCCTGGCTAGGGAAGCCACCTGGAGAGATGGCATTCTTAGGATCAAGGCACTGCTCTAGTCCATGTTCTGGCCAAAATTCTGGGCACAATTCGATTGGAGGTGATATGTCAGCACAGCCCTTTTGGCCGCACAGCAGGTGTAGTCCTGAGTGTTCACCTGCACCTAGCCCCAGAATAACTAGTCCTGGTCCTGGCTCTAGGATACATAGTGGTGCTGTAACTCCCTTGCATCCTCAAGCGGGAGGAACGTTGGCTGAGTCTTCCACAACTTCACTTGATAATGGAAAACAACGAAGTCATCGTCTGCCTCTTCCTCCCATATCAATCCCTCACTCTTCTGCTTTTTCTTTGTCACATTCAATGGCTCTTGTAATTCCACGAAGTCCTGGTAGACTAGGTAATCCTCCAAGCCCCGGACCCCGTTGGAAGAAAGGACGTCTGATTGGTAGAGGCACATTTGGACATGTGTACCTTGGTTTTAACAGGTCAGTAGCCGGGTATGGTGATCAATACTTTTCCATCGTTTCTTGTTATGTTTGGCTTCTATGGGCTTTAATATTCCTATTGTGTATTTTCTTTAGATTTATGTGCATGCCTTAATTTAGATTACTTGAATGAAGATTTTTCTGGAGATACAAGTATCAGAGTGATGGAATTTCTTGTAAATTTTTCTCTTTGCCAAAACAGACACTTATATTAATTCATATTTGATACAACTGCAGTGAAAGTGGTGAAATGTGTGCAATGAAGGAAGTAACACTTTGTCCAGACGACACAAAGTCAAGAGAGAGAGCACAGCAGCTTGGGCAGGTGAGTTACTTTGAAGAAATTTCTAAATTTGCTTATCAAATGAAGCAAAAGAGGAAAAAAAAAGATTATTTATGCTGATATTGCTATTATTATTATCTCAAAAATGATCATTGTGTTCTTTAGCTTCACAAAACTGTAACTAGAGCAACATTTTTCAGGAAATATCTCTGCTAAGTCGATTGCGCCATCCAAATATTGTGCAATATTTTGGATCTGAGACAGTAAGTTTCTTGAAGTTGCTACTGCTGATATCGCCTTGTCATAATTAATCATAAAAAAGTTTTCATTAAATTCCAAGTTGATTAAGTCTAATGATATACCCATAAATTTGTTTAATGAGCACCAAAGTATTCTCTGGGTATCAAATCATGACTTTACTTTTTAATATATTACAGTTTGCTTCCTTGTAGAAAAAAGATTTATGTTGCAGGTTTCCCTTAATATCCTTATTCCCTTAAATAATGATATTGATCGCCTTCTGTGCTTGTTCTGTTCCATCTACAGGTAGATGACAAACTATACATATACCTTGAGTATGTTTCTGGTGGTTCAATCTATAAAATTCTTCAAGAATACGGTCAGTTCGGAGAACTAGCAATCCAAAGTTATACTCAACAAATATTGTCTGGACTTGCATATTTGCATGCTAAAAACACAGTGCACAGGTAGGTGTATTTTTGAAAAAGTTCTTGTGTACAATATACATGATCTTTTTCAGCATTGATTTTCTTAGAACCCCCATGTTAGTATGTTTAATGACTGATGTGTAAATTTAAATTTTGTGCAGAGATATTAAAGGAGCAAACATACTGGTTGACCCAAATGGTCGCGTTAAATTGGCAGATTTTGGGATGGCAAAACATGTATGATCCTTCTGTGCTGCAGGCCCTTGACTGCCTACTTTCTGCATATGTGGTTTCTTTTTATTAATATTGATGTTTGGGCAAAACAACACCCATATACAAGTGTACAAAAAGTAGTAAACCTAAGAAAAAATATGATTTTCTACAAATGACACCCATTCATCTATACCTACAGGGATCTCATGGGTGCACCAAAAGGCGATAAGCGAGAAGAGGTTACCTCTCAACTGTACAAAATTTATCTCTACCCCTTTAAAAGCTCTCCTAATTCTTTCTCTCCACACAACCCATATGGCGTTTCTTGAGAACCCCCTTTTCGGCTATAAGTTATTGTTGCATATGTCATCTCTTCTATGAAAAGCATGGCGCAAACCAAAAGTAAGGCAGTGCTAGTATCTGCTTTGCGGTTGTCTTGTTTCTGCTATCAGCAGGTTTCCATTACAATATCTCTTGTCCATCTGCAGGCTGGAATCATTTATTATTATTTTTAAACCTTTTGGGAAAGAGTATTGGTCTCTTGCAAAAAGCTTCTTAAAAATAGTTAAGAGAAACTGCAGAAGGATTGAAGTATCATATTTTGAGTTCATTTTAGAGAATCCAAAACTCAGAAGCTGTAAAGAACTAAAGATCATGAATTTTTCACAAGAATATGTATTTGTCAAATCTGGTAATTGGGAGGCTATGTTGTAACTTCTATGAGAGTGGCTATTCATGGCAATTTTCCAAAGTCTCAGGTGGGTATATTGCTGAAGCAATTAGATTTGAAATGATTGTGGGTCAACTTTTTCACATGTATTAATAAGTATCGTCTAGGTTGTGATGAAAGAATCCTAAATTTGTAGCATATTTCTAAGATTGCTCCTGGATAACAACTGATGCCTCTATGTTTGAATTGTAGAACCTTGGACTAAAATTTTCGGCAAGTCTGAGTTTATAGAGTATCATCTGTGGTGTGAGGGAGAGAATGTTTGTTTTTGCATCATTCTGTGCATGTCTTGTTTGGCTTACGCAATTTCAATTTGCAGATAACTGGTCAATACTGTCCTTTGTCTTTCAAGGGAAGTCCTTACTGGATGGCTCCTGAGGTTTGAATTACTATAAATCAATCTCTAATGATATTGATGTTGGCTCTGTGTTTCATCTAATTCATTATATATGTTTATTCATCAGGTTATTAATAATAATTCAAATGGTTGCAATCTTGCGGTAGATATATGGAGCCTTGGATGCACGGTTTTGGAGATGGCAACAACTAAACCACCTTGGAGTCAGTATGAGGGGGTTAGTTAATATGCTTATGATGGTCAAAAAGTGTGTGCAGTTTTTATATTTTGTCGTGCTTCTAATTCCTGTTAGTTTTCTCATAGATCGCTGCTATTTTTAAGATTGGAAACAGCAAGGAAGTTCCTGCAATTCCTTATCACCTCTCAGATGATGGCAAGGATTTTGTGCGGCAATGTCTGCAACGCAATCCACTCCACCGTCCAACAGCTTCTAAGCTCTTGGAACATCCCTTTGTCAAAAGTACTGCTCCAATGGAAAGATTCATTGTAAGTCCTGAACCTGTAGATACAATACATCCATTCATGCTTGGTGCGATATCAATTATGTTTTCCTTCTTTGCTCATCTGGCAATGTTGCCCATTTTAGGCAACTTAAAATCTCATGTAATCCCACAAACAAGTGGGGTCTGGATTTAGGCAACTCAAAAGTGTCACATGCATTGCCTGCTTCCATGATTGTGGTTTGTGAGCATTGCTTACTTTTCCATTAGGAATTCTGGCCTTGTCATTTCTTCTTGAACTTTCCTTAGTTTGATATTTATCTTTTCTAGAGTTTCTGCAGTTGCCAAACAAATTATAGTACCTGTATTGAAGCTAGTGAAGGTATTATGACCAACTTTACTGCATTTGTATCCAAGAAAATAGTAGATAGCTTTTGCAATCAGGACTTTACAGGAACACTGCATTCTGATCTGGCATGGACAGTTATCCATAAACGGAATATTTCTACCGAGTGAAGTTAGTAGGCTATAAAACAAAAAATAATATGGAAAATTAAATTCAGGAGGAGGATCAACTTTTGAGGGTCCCGTATCAGTTAAGCGCTTGCAAATGAACATTTGTTGGTCGCCTGGTGAGTTGGTCTGTTAAGATCTTGTGGGGGCAAATAGTAGATTTTTTATTTCTTGTGAATACAGTTACATAAAACCTCTATGGTACTCCCTCCTTTTGCACAACGTATCTTTTCCTCAAAATGTTTGCCTTTTCCATTTCTGGTAGCGTCCTTAGTAACACTAGTTACTCTCTGACTGGAGAACTCTTTGTAATATTGTTGGACTAGTGACATTATCTGCCATCTTTGGGACTCATGAATGTTCTGCTGACTGGATACCATGATTTAAATTGAACATTATGTTCTCTGCTGATCATTGCTTGAGTTTTCACAGTAAACTTCATGTTTTGATATTTCAGGGCGTTGGACATTCAAAAGGTCCACCATGTGTGGACTCAGAAGGAGTTGCAGCTCATAATCAACCTAGAGGTCCAACGATTTTTCCTGGCTTTAGGTTTGTCTACTTCTACTTCTTCTTCGCATAATAGTTACTGTACTCTGGTCTTGGTCAATCTTGCTATTAATGCAGAAGCTAGAATTTTTTGCCACAGTTATCAATCAGTACAAAATATCTGAGTACCAAAACATGTTTTACACCTTAGTTCTAGAAACAGTGCAAATGATAAATTCCTATGGTCATTAAAAGGAAAAGGCTCCTGTATTCCTCATATGTTAGTACACAATTGCTTGTACAACTGGCACAAATTAGTACTACTTTTTCTTTGCCCTTTTTCCAGAAGGGAATAGCATATGCTATTTTTATTTTAAATCTTGGTGATGAACTCTACATGGATGACTTATTTTACTCACTAGGAAAAAGACATGATCATAAGTCGATCATTTTTTGAGAACTAAACTAAAACAATCTTCCGAGATATGTCGATTGTAAACATTCTAGACAACAAGAAAATAGTAACTAAGATTACTTTATCACAAAAAATGGTGAAACTTGTCAATTCTAATTTAACATCATAGATGTGTACAAGAATTAAATTAATTGGTGAAAGTACTACAACCTATGAATGTGCTTTGTGGCTAAAAATATGCACTGGCTGTGCTGTAATTTCCATGCATCTGGCTTTTCAAAGCTGCAGTTAATCAAATGTTGTATAACTAAAATAAATAACACGGTAGTCAAACAGTGTAATATATGGTAATGTTGTTCAGCTCTGCGCATAAGTAAGCCAAAAATAAAAAAGCACTATGTTCTTATTCAATTTGTTTTGCAGTGATGTACCTGCTCCAAGATCTTGCCCAGTTTCTCCAGTTGGGATAGAGAGCCCTATTTACCATTCACAATCACCTAAAAACATGAGTGGAAGATTGTCCCCCTCTACCATATCAAGCCCCCGTGCTGTATCTGGTTCATCAACACCTTTTAGTGGCGGTGGTGGTGCTGTTCCACTATTTAACTCAAAGATGCCAACAACTTATTCATCAGAAGGCGCAGGAACATCACCAAAGGCCCAAAGTTGTTTTTACCCTGATGGTTACACTAGTCATGATCTGAAGTCTGACATGTTTCAAGAAACACCTCTATATGGCAATGGTTTTATTAGAGAAAATTTTGGGGGCCATGCTCAAAGTGGCGTTAATGGACAACCATATCCGGGACAGTCAGTATTAGCTAATAGGGTTGCTCAGCAGCTTCTGAGGGATCAAGTAAAATTGAGCCCATCGTTTGACCTGAACCCCGGCTCTCCAGTTTTTAGTTGGGATAATGGGGTCTAACTTGTAAAAGCCACCTGAAAGAGTACGATATCTCATGGAACAACTGTACAGTAACCATACCAAAATGACTAGTTCTCAGTTGCTATTGTAAGTTACTTCTACCTGTAGCAGTATTTGCGTATGATTTCCTCATCACTCCTGATATTTTTGACTTTTAGTATATTTGATTCTCCAGCGATCACCATGCCAGGAGCCTCATGCGGCAGTGCTAGGAATTCACTTATTTTTGGATCCTTGTAGCCAAACTCATTGTGTATAGTTCTTCTCTTCAGATTGAAATACAAAGGAGGCTTGGTTGAGAATTTCTTTTTGGTAATTGCTCGTTTGAGTCTTTTAGCGAAAGCCTGTTGTATTTATCTTGTGTTATAGATCCTCGAAAGCAAGCTTCATTTTTCAATCATGTTGCAAACTTTGAAGTTGAATGTGGGTTCAACTTTTATCCTGTGCAAGTTGAAGTGTGTGTATATATATACAGCCGCTATCTTTTGGGTGTGCAAGTTGAAGTGTGTGTATATATATACAGCCGCTATCTTTTGGGTGCGCACAGGGTAAACTCGTGTTTCTATGCAATAGCTTACAAACCACAGAGAAGAGGTAACTCGCCTAAAGCAAGGCAAATCCCTTGCTTTCGTTGGCAAGAGGTTTCAAACTTGAGACCTCCATAGGTCCAAACTGCTTGGCCACCCCAAAGGGTCAATTGGAGAAGCATATTTGACTACTGATGGCTATTTAAAACCCTTTTGTATTATGAAGTTGCATAAATAGTTGATTTGAACTCGAGCCGTATCAGATAGGGGATGGGTCATTTGTTCAATCAAAATGATATTGAGCATGTTTTCCATCCCTTGTATCCTGAATCATATTTCTTGAGGAACATATCGAGATAATTGATTTTGGTTTAATAATGTGTGGTTGGTAAACAAGGATTGATTCCGTAGCAAGGTAGAAAATGTATCATCAACTATCCAATATATAATTCCACAAGATCTAGATGGAATCAGATTTGAAGTTACAATAACTGCAGACATACATGTATACTGATGACAATGAGGCTATACCAAGAATACATGTCACCAGTATCAGGAAATTCAAGTTTTCAAGCAGCAATATTTCAACCCTGTACCCCAGCCAAAACCAGTCGTGATGTGCATTACAAGTAATTGAAAAGTAAAAGGAAAACAAGAGAATCTATGAAGAGCATTCTGCGATAATCACATACTGAGAGGAGGCAACAATGACATTGTTTTCATTGAGGTTTTGTCAAATTCAAGCTGAAATCCCAGAGTTTCTTTGCCAATTCTGCATCTCTACCCTTAGAAGTTGGTGCAGCAATATTGCTGTCCGCGAAGTATTCACCGGTTATTCCCTTTACCTGAGGATGCAAAGCTACATAGCATGTAGTTGCAGCTCCCTAGGATCAAGAGAGAAGCATATGAGGAAACAAACACAAAATCTTGTGGCAAACCAGCAGTTATATATCTTATATTTGCCAGATATTACTGACCTGTGGAATGTTTTTGATAAAGTATTTGCCAATCCAGTTAACTATGCCTGCACGAGGTCGAAAATTGAAAATCAACTAAAATGAAATTTACTAAGACTAGAGGACTTCAAAACTACATTTATAGCTTGTTTAGGTTTCCAAACTTTGTACCCTCAGGGATGGCCCAGTGGTTTGGTCTTGGGGCTTCCATGTTAGAGGCCTCAACTTCAAAACCCCTTGCTAGCGAAAGCAAGGGGTTTGTCTTCTGGGTCGAGCTTGTCGCACCGGGCTTGCCTAGTGCAGGTTACCTATCCTATATGATTTGCGATTTATTGCATAGGAGCAGGGGTTTACCCTATAAGCACCCAAAGGGTAGCGGCTGCGGGTTCCTCTTGTTATCAGAAAAGGTTTGCATGGTGTAAGCTCCTCATGGTTATCGTGTATGGCACCCTAGAAGGATTTAAGTATACAAAGCAGTTTTTCTCAAAGATGTTTATCAATTAATGCAAGGAAAGTTCATGAAAGAAACTACTTACTTTCCTTCATTTCTTGTTCCATTACATATACCTTTAACGGGTAGTTTTGTTTGACGGATACAATTTCATAAGATATGTCATTACAACAACAAGAACCATTCTGTGGAAGATTTGAAAATTTACCTTCTACAAAATTCTGGTGACGGAGAAGATTGGTTGAAATTGCCCCCGGGTGAAGTGAATTAGCAGTTATCTCCAATCGTTCTTCCTGTGCAGACCAGACAAATGTTATTATTGCTTCTGCTTTAGCGTGTTTTGAGATTCATTTGATCATACTGCACTTCTTATAGGATAAGTAGCCTAAACATTATCGCTTGAAGAATCAGCAGAAAGTTGCTTTTAGGAAATTACAGTATCATAAGTTACTAGGCATCTTGAACATAAACTCGTAATTTCATGCTAGTTCCCTTGGAATGACAAGGGGGGCATACCACTGTATGTAAAAGATCAAAATTTTGTTTTATGCATATAACGTAGACGATGAACCCTTAATCCTGTCTCCGCCACTGTAGGGTTGGCATGTTTTGAGTCAAGTTTTCTATTACGTGAGAGTAGCACAACATCATCTAGGCATAGTGGTCCAACTAATAACTGCGAAAACTTGAATTGTAAGTTTTCTGATCCACACCTGGTCACCAAACAATCAAAGATTGAGGCCTAAAACAGAAGTTTCACTTAGATTTGTGATCGGAATACGCAAGATTCATAATTTCTTGAGCCATTGATGAAGACCACTTTTGGGAAATTGTCATCTATCCTACTGAGACACAAGAACCATTTCAGCTTACAGGTGAGAAGAACTATCTAGATTCAAGGCCATGAAATTTCAATTGAGCTTCTGTATAATGAAGAATCAGATACACGATTGTGTGCGTAGTCCTAGGATATCAAGAATGAACGAAAATCTATAGCTAGAACGTTATAACATGCTGCCCGAGCTAGAGAGAAGAAAATGCAATTGGATAGATATAATCCAAGAATTTATTTAGTTCATGAATTTTATCATCAGGATGATGATCAGTGAAAAGCAAGAACATGAAATAATGGTAGAAACTGTTGAAACGCACTCTTCGTAAATTAGACAGTAATTCAACTTTGGAATTGTCACTGGGCGAGAAGAATACTTGACATGGACATAAGAATCTATATTGTTGCAACTAAAATGTTTCCTCTGGATACTAAAATGTTCTAAAGTTACCAGTGCCAGAAACTATGAGAAGCTTCAGTACTCAGAAGACGATAGTGTACCTTGAAATGCCTTGCAAGTTCGTTCGCATGTAAGATATTAGCAAGCTTTGACTGTCCATATGCAAGTATAGCAGTGTAACTGGAAATAGACAAATAAACGTTACTGTCAATCTCTTGTTGCAAAGAAAGCACGCATCCACTATCCGAGAATTGGGTCACTTCTAAGTTAACTAAAGCAACATATAACACTCCCCCACCCTACCCGCCTCCTTTTCTTTTTGATAACCATGATATCTGAGAGAGTTTGCGCGCACCTCAACTATTCCACCCACAACAAGTACCAGGTAACTCTATCTACTAAGGCTAGGGCTAGAACAGATGGGAAGAAATCACCTTGTGTATTGTCTCTGTTGGGGTTCGAAGGCTAGATCTCATGGTACCCAACCAATTTCATTGACCACTAGGACACACCCTTGAGTGCTCATATAACCCCATATTTAGACCATGTCTTCTTATTATTTCCTATTTTAGACTCCAAAATTTAGCAACATCTATCTACTATCCTTAAAGATGTGTAAATAAATGACAGACATATCGAAAAGAGTAAGTATATGAAGATGGCAACCATGGAATACCTATCTTTGTCATTGATTTTGTCGAAACGGATCCCTTCACGGTATGTAAATCGATGTCCCATTGATGAAACATTTACAATCCTTCCTTCTTTTTGGCTCGCTTGAGCTGTATTTTTCAGGTTCGGTAGCAAAAGATTTGTCAAAAGAAAATGACCTGCAAAAACATTACGAGTCTTATATTGGTGAAAGGAAGTGATACTTCAACCTGAAAACACCCTATTAGAGCAGAACAATCCCAATAGAAGAGAACACACACAACTGTCGAGATTAGACTAGCTGACTAGGTACTTGTAGTTGCACTTCACTTTTGACATCAAATGGAAAAAACGACGGACTTTAAGATACAACCATCTATTTCAACCGTTGTTGTTCAGACTCTTCAAAAATCCCGCCCGCTACTTTTTGGATCTCCCAAAAGTAGTGTATTTTTGGAGGATACGACATAGATTCGGTAGCAGATGTAAAAAGTTTCTACAAGAAGATATACCTATCACCATTATGCCATTTTCATTAAATAAGAGCCAAAAAGTGATAAAATGCCAAATCCCAAGAAAGGGGGGTCCTTGATGAAGAATGTGAACACTCCTTATAACTAAGAAATATTAAATAAACATAAATATATTACCTAGATGATTAGTTGCAAACTGTAATTCAATGTTGTCTTGAGAAAGCATGAACGGTGGAGCCATAACCCCTGCATTGTTGCTTCAAAAATAAAAGATGCATTTAATATCTAAATATTCACGCATTAAGGTGGAGGGCAGAATGGACAGGACGTTCATTTCGAGCAATACCAACAGACAAAAGATGAATGCAAAAATCCAATTATGACGGTGTGTTGCACCCTTGAAACAATTAAAAGGAATGTTTCCTTACATTAGGATGTTCAGAGGATAGCCAGTAGACTCATATTCTGATGCAAACTTCCTAACGGATGCCATAGAACCAAGATCCAACTCCATTACATCAATTTTGGCCTGAGGGATCTCTTTAAGAATATTTTCTTTAACTTCTTGACCACTTTTTACATTGCGAACTGCCATTACTACATGTACGCCTCGCAGGGCAAGGACACGTGTTGTTTCTGCACCAATGCCACTTGATGCTCCTGAAAATTAATGATCCGAACAAAAGTGAGCCTTCGCTCAGCACTTCAGCTTGGATTGCACATTTAGTTAGTAATTTAGAAGCAATCATCATCCAATTGCAAAATGACTTTACATGCCAGAAAAGCAGCACAAAACTCTACTTAAATTAACTTATTCTTGAGGCCAATAGATTTTTAAACTGTTGCTACTAATGAAAGAAAAGGTAGTGATGCCACTTTCTTTACCATGAGAAGCATGGAGTTTTATGGGAGATGAGATTAAAAAAAAAAAGGTTGCCAATTCTTTCTTGAAATGAGCAATGTAAGTTGCTAACTTCAGAAATCTCTTATTTATGCCCCTGGCTCTACTAGTTATATCAAGAAAATACAGTCAATCACTTTACCTCAATCCCGAACTAGTTAGATCAATCCAGAGCTAGTTGGACTACTTTAAGTCAACCTAACACAACCTTTCTCCTTTACCCCGGGCTAGGAAAAATCCCTGCTTTGTAAGCTCCGGTCGAGTTTATATCAGCAAACATAATGCACGCAACAATAATACGAGGCACGAGTTCAACTTTCTTATGTTGCCATAAACTTTAATTTGGTCAGATGTATTTGGTAGGGTGCATAGTACTTGTACTAAATTCTAAAATTTGGTTGCAAATTTTAATCTGGTATAACTGATACGCCATATTTAGTTCTATTCTCATACATAATAAACCATGACAACAACAACAGGGGAACTATTCATATTCTAATACATTCATTGATTATATACAACAAACCAACCAACTGATAAGAAATAATCTCATTATTATACACCATAAAAATTTTTTTAGTGACAAGGGGAACTATTTCTATGAGATAGTGATAAGGTCTACGTATATTTTACCCTCCCAGACCCTATTTGTGAGATTCCATTGGGTATGTTGTTGTTATATAAGGGGAACTCGCAACTGCTATTTTTTGGGTGCGTATAGAGTAAACCTCTGCTCCTATGCAATAGCTTGTAAATCACAAAGAGAGGTAATCCCCACCAGGCAAGCCCAGTACAACGAGCTCGACCTAGAAGACAAATCCGCTAGCATACACCATAATATCTACTCCCTAAAGAATGACATGTTTTCCTTTTCACTCTCTCTTTTAAAACGAATGACCCCTTTCCTTTTTCTAATAGTCAAACTAAATCTTTCCTTTTTAAACAGAGCAAATACTACTTTTATACACCATATCAAACAACCCTAACAATGTTACTTGATGCCTGTGACACTTGCTTGTTAGTTGGCTGAATTTGATACAACACTTCAACATAAAAACAATTATAAACAGCAGCAAAAAAAAATAAAAAAGATACCAACTACACAATAAAAAAATTGAAAAAATGGGTATTAAAGACTTTCAAAAATCATTTTTTTTTTTAAAAAAGGTGTGAACCTGTAACAATGGCAGTTAGTCCAGTAGCATCAATTCCTTGAGTAACTTGTTCAGCTGTAGAAGAAGCAGAGAAACCAGATGCCCCTTTTAATCCAAATAACCACATCTCTATTTTTTTGATTTGTAGATCAACAAAAACACTCTAAATCTCTTCTTTTTTTCCTATAATGAAATGAAAAATGACTCAATTTAAGGAGTATATATTAGGTTATACAGTAAAGATTAAAGAGTAAAGACATTTTTCTTTCTTTGTGGTTTGATAAAATCAATGGTTATTTTACACATCAAACAAACAAACAAACAAAAGGGGGAAAAACGAAAAGCCAACGCAATGTTCCACAAAAATTTGTTTCTTTAATACACACTAAAAATACACACTAACCAAATCTAAAATAGTAGACAAACAGATTAAAATTTTTTTTTCATCCTAAATGATTTTCAGTTACACAAATATCTAAAACTAATTTTACACCATAATTTTAAAACTTTTTCTTTTTTTCCATAAAATATCGAGTCAAATCAAAAAATAACACATAAAATTTGACAAAAAAAATATAATTTTACATCGAAGGAGGTTCGAATGAATCCTGACAAAGAGGTAGTGGTAAGGTCTGCGTACAATCTACCCCCTCCAGACCCCACTTGTGGGATTGTACTGAGTATGTTATTGTTGTTGTTGTTGATTTGTTGATTATTGACTTTGATATGATGATTAAGAAATAATAAATGATAGGAATAATTCTATAAAATCACTCTTTTAATATAATAAATATAATTTCTCAAAAAATAAAATAGAGAAAATGACTAGTAAATAACAATAAGAATAAATTAAAAACTAAATTTAACGTATATTTTAATAGAGCGAACAAGTAAAAATAAACCGAGAAAATATGTGATATGTGAGTTATTATATTCAAATGTGAATTTATTACGATTGCAGTTTCCTTTGTCCATTTAAAAAACACAAAATTAATATGGGCCGTTAAAACATTCTTTTGGCCTTAAACTAAATATGGGATGAACGCCTTAAATTTTTTAATATTAATCCAACTGAACAATAAAAGTAAACTTCCAAGTTTTAAGAGAATGATCTTGATTGGCATTTTTAAGTGAAGGTATTGTATTTGATTTTTTAAAATTTTATTTTTCGATGACAAAGAAAAATTCATCGTCGCTATTCTTTGAATATAAGAATAAACTCTCGCTCCTCTATAATAACTTGCAAATTACATAAGATAATCCACTTAACCAACAAAGTTTCGAATTTAAAATCTCCAACATGAAAATCTCAAGCCCAAACCACTACTGAACTACTCCGAAGAATTAATTTTTTTTTTAATGCCAGCTCAAATAAATTGAAACAGAGAATATAAGGATAAAATAAGAACCTTCATTGATAAAGGTACATTACATTATCATATCCTGATAATTTACACACATAATAGAACATCTTCACATGAGAAAAATCCACATTACAAATACATCAAAGGGAGATAATTAAAAGTTTAACCCAAAAAAAAAACACTCTTGAGTCTTGAGAACCCATTGGAGACAGAAAACTTAAGATCTGTGGAATGGCATAGCTCTGATAATTATTTGGTGGTAAACAGCAGCAAGAGCAGCTCCAATCATTGGTCCAACCCAAAAGATCCACTGTTAAAAAACCAAACATAAAACATAAATGTCTTTTTTTGTTATCGAAAATAATTGTGGTGTTCGAGTCAGTTTGAAAGAAAGAAATGTTTTTTAACGCTTACGTGGTCATCCCATGCTGCATCGTCGTTGTAGATGATAGCAGCTCCAAGACTCCTCGCGGGGTTAATGCCAGTTCCGGTGATGGGGATGGTGGCTAAGTGAACCAAGAAAACCGCGAATCCAATGGGAAGTGGCGCCAAAATCTGCAATCAACATGCAAAGTTTTCAGAATGATGCGTTGTAGAGTTTAACTTATATATACTGATAGCGTAAAATGACAGTTGGAGTGAGCTAAGAGGGGCAAATAATTTTATGTTAAATAATCAGTACAGTGCATTGGATGGCCTTAAGGACCACAACATTCTGACATGGTGAAATTACATTACACAAAAAAATGCCACACTTTAAACTTATCACATGAACATCACTATCTTTAGCCTAACTCAACATATTTGTCAATGACCCTACACACCAACTAAAAGGACTGGCTGACAAAACTAGACATGCCACATGCTAGCATTAACATCATATTTACCAAACCATACCAAAAAAGTAACACCACTTGTGCTAAAGAATTTTTACTTTTTACCTATGCTAAGAGGTCTTTTTGAGATGAGTGTTTTCCGAAAACAACCTCTCTATCTCTATGAGATAGTGAGTACGTTCTACCCTCTTCATATCCTACTTGTGGAATTCCACTGGAATTGTACCTATACTAAGAGGTCGTTTGGAGGTGACGTATAAGGTATAATAATCACACAATAAAATCTAAGATTATTTTATCCCATATTTAGTTATGGATATGAATTACTTATCTCACCTTTTTTTGCCTTTAGTGATGAGATATGACTTATCCCACTGCATGGTGGCATAACTTATCTGGATTAATTGATCCCGAATAACATGTTCCCAACCAAACGATCTCTAAATAGTATAATCAACTTTTACACCACCAGTATAATTTAACATATCAGAGCAAGTTGGCTGTTTAATAGTTAGTCCCACAATTCACTTTTACTCGTCGCGTTTCACCTCTCGAGAGTCGAGTTATATAAATAAAAAAACAATCAAGCGCTAGATCTTGATAACTTTTTCAAAGTAGATGGCCAAGCGCTAGCTTATGACACTAGGATAGGAAATACTTACAGGAACATGCGAGTCTCTGGCATTTCTCTTGGCATCAGTGGCTGAGAAAACAGTGTAAACAAGGACAAAGGTGCCAATAATTTCAGCACCAAGTCCATCACCTTTGGTGTATCCAGGATTAACAACATTAGCACCACCACCAAGTCTTTGGTATGGTCCTTGCATGAATCCCTTCACAACACCAGCACCACAGATGGCACCAAGGCACTGCATCACCATGTAGAAAATAGCCCTGGTCAAGGACAATTTCCTTGCCAAGAAGAGTCCAAAGGTCACAGCTGGGTTGATGTGTCCTCCTGTTTGATATCAAAACACACAGAATTCAATTTTGGAGAAAAATAAGCAAACCCCATATGTGCAAAAACTCAATTTGATTGCAAATTTTGACATAGAAAGTAAGCCAACAAACATGTTTTGAACTTCAAAAACAAGGAAAGACTGAACCTTTACCTTTATGTGAGTACACTCAAGATCCCAAAATATTAGTTGAGATAAGTATGATGTACAAAGCAAGTAACTAAAAGCTCAATTATGGAGATCAAAAGAAAGGAAAGAAATAAACAAGCCACAAAGGGTTTAACTTTATAGTATATTGAAAAAAGCAAACCAATAACATCATTTGAACCTCTAAAACAGGGAAAGGTTGAATCTTTAAGTTGACTATACTCAAGGATCCATAAAATTAGTAGATAAAAAGTATGGGATACAAAATAAGTAAACAAAAACTCAAACACAGAGAGCAAAAGAAGGGAAATAAAGAGAATCAGTTAAGGAAAAAGGTCATATTTTCACAGTATAAATGTATAGTAACAAGATTGAGCAAGCAAATGACCAACAAGCAACAAGAATGGAAGGTGAAAACTCCATTCTTGTAACTAAGACACAGAAAATAAACCAGCAACATGTTATGAACCTCTAAAACATGGAAATAAGACACACAAAACAAACCAGCAACATGTTATGAACCTCTAAAGCATGGAATTAAGACACACAAAACAAACTAGCAACATGTTATGAACCTCTAAAACATGGAAGTAAGACACACAAAACAAACCAGCTACATGTTAGAACCTCTAAAACATGTCAAGACTGAATCTTTTTTCTGTAAAATTTTCAAGAATCTATAAAATTAAGACACCCAACTCACAAGAATGAAAAGGGGGTTAAAAAAGGAACAAACCTGAGATACCAGCAGTACAATAGACCAAAGCAAAGATCATACCACCAAAAGCCCAAGCAACCCCTTGAATACCCACTGAAGAACATAAACTATCAGATCTCTTAAGCCCCATAACAGTCAAGATAGTGATGTACAAGAACAAGAAAGTTGCCATGAACTCTGCAATACCAGCCCTGTAAAAGGACCATGATGACAACTCTCCTGGTTCAAACAATGGAGCTGGTGGTGGCTCTTTGTAATCTTTGTCTGTTTGAGCTGCTGTACCCAATGGTTGAGTCTCCCTAAACTTGTTAGCTCCAAGCTTAACATCTTCTTCCTTGTTTTCTGCCATTTTCTCACACACAAAAAAGCTTCAAACTTTTTTTTTGCTTTTTGCTCAGTGGTCAGTCCAAGAACCAAGTTTGGTACTGAGAATAGAAAGGGTTGTGGTTGTTTTATAGTGGAGAGAACTCATTATTAATGCAAATAAACTAAATGTGGGATAAACTTATTAAATTGGTCACATTAATTATTGGGTTGGTCTAATCCTCTTTGAGACGGGAGGCTTGCGAAAATAACTTCCTTATCTTTATGAGATAGTGATAAAGTTTATATATATTTTATCCTCCTTAAATTAACTGGCTATTATTATTATTGTTATTGTTATTGTATAGAGTCTAACATATTTATATATCTTCAAAAAGTAAAGTTGAGAAAAGACATAGTGTAGGTAGATTCTATTTCATCTTAAAAATAAAAAAATTATTTTTGATATACGCTCGAAAAAGTTCATTCTTTTCTTTTTGTTCTATTAAGGGTTAAGGAAAGAAGAAATGTAAAGGAGATTACTAAACAAAAATAAACAATTATCAATAAAATATATTTAAGTAGTCAATGAATTGAGCTACGAAGACTTCTCGAGAAAGAAAAAAAGCAACATAATTACAAAAAGAACAACAAATAGTAAAAAGTAGTACAAACAATAACTACATACTCAGCGTGGAGTTCCACAAGTTGAGTCTAAGGAAAGGAGATAAAATGTTCGGACTTTACCACTATTTCATAAAGATAGAGAGATTTTTTTCAAAAAATTATCATATTAAAAAAATAGTATACAGTATAATAAAAATAATATTATAATTAAACTATAAGAATAACAGATAATAACAGAAATCGACGAACCAAAAAATTTATGAAGCACTATTATTTTGTTAATGACATATTAACTAGTGTATTAATTGAGTATATTAATTTCTTGAATATGATAAAGAGAAGAGTGTTCTGGAAAGGGCCAGAGTGGAGATGATGTTGACAGATTATTTGTATGGTTCATTATTTGTTATTCTTATCTTCTACAGAGTGTAAGTGTTAATTATTTGAGATTAGCTGGTCCAATACTCACCTAATCTTTGAAATAGTTGCAAGAATATGGGCAGCTAAGCAATATTTTAAAAATTGTTAGCCATAATAGTGTGAAAAACTCTTAATATTATGTAATTTTAAAATATACACCCCTTTCATTTTGTTGCCACATAGAAAAATGCACATATTTTCATGGCATAAATTAACGTACGAAGCATTTCATATTCCTGTAGTATTAAAAAATTAGATAATTACTCATGATAGAAGTATTCATAATCGATTTTGTAGTTCGAATTGATTGTGATTATAAGATAATTTTTTTAATTATTATTTCGAATCTTTATTGTTGCATGAAAAGAAGGAGCCTCTATGATAGATAAGATGAGAGAAACGAGGCTAAGATAGTTTGGCATGTTCAGAGAAAAAGCGTCGATGCTCTTATATTAGAGTTGCGAAAGGTTGGAGTTAGGTATTACATGGAGGGATAGAGGTAGACCGAAAAAGTATTATACGTGAGGGAGGGGGGTGTATATCAATGAGGACATGACTTTAGATAGAAAGGAATGGAGGTCATGTATTACGATAGAAGGCTAGTAGAGGTAGGATGATGTCTTGCCTTGTAATACAGTAAAATTGTACGATTAGTCGTGTCATAATATATTGTGCCGTCATTTATTCTTGCTACTTGTATCTTATTTATAAATTTTCAATTGCTTTCCATTATAGTCGTTTTTGTACCTAGTATTTTTTACTTTTGGGACAGATGTATTTGATTTGAGGGTCTTCCAGAAACGACCTATTTATCTCTATAAGGTAATAGTAAGGTGCGTACACTTTATTCTCTTCGAATCTTATTTGTGAGATTACATTGAGTATGTTATTATTATTATTGTTATTGTTACTCTTACAACACGAGGTTCTGAGAGTCATATTTATGTACGTTATGATGTTTGAATTTAAATTGACATATCAAGTGTTGCGTGAAGTTAATCGAGTGGCTAAGAAAGTATAGCCGTTTTATTCGTGAAAAAAATAAATAATTTACGTGACCGTTACGGAAAGTGACAGCACATTTGAATAAGCACATGGGCCAAGGCCCAAACGGCTAAATGGGCTGAACATTATGCGGGCCCATCTATCAATGCCATTCCTTACTGTGACATCAAATTGGGGCCCATCTATTTTTAAAAAAAAAATATTTTAAATATATTTTATTTTTATTTTTTTAAAAAAAGAAGATGAAGAATGTAGAATATTATGGAAGAGCTTATCCAAATGACATGACTAATTACCCACAAAATAATTTATTCCTATAAATAGTTTGTGTTTTTCTTTTTGTTTCTCTTTTTCAGGTGAAGAGATGGACATGTGAATATGATATATGTGAACATTTTCCACCAACTAATAAATTGGAAATCTGGAAACAGCCGCTTAATGTTTTTAAACATAGAGGTTAGACTGCGTACATCCGACCCTCCCTCACCCCGCAATGAGTGGGAGCCTTTTGAGACACTGGGGTATGTTGTTGTTGTTGTAATAAATTAGAAATTTTGTATCACTTTTGAGTAAATAAAAATGTTTTTTTTTTTAATTTTTTTACATTATCTTAGTTTGTTTACACATAAAATTTTAAGGAAAAAAATAAGAAATTATAGAAAGATATTATAGTTTTAGAATTTAGATCTGCACAATGTATCCAAATGTTTCTTGAATTTTGTGGTTTTGACAATGTAATGTGTGATATTGGGATTAAATAGGTAATAAATACAAAAACTAATATTCTTTTCTAAATAAATAAAAAAGATAAATAAATTGAAATAAAGAAAAATTTATAAACTTCCTTCATTTTAATGATTTGTCTAGTTTTAACTTGACATAAAATTTAAGAAGAATTTCTTTCTTTTTTTAATCTTGTGATCTTAAGTTAAAGATATGTACAATCTATCATAATATCCTTTAATTTTTTTTAATTATTAAAACATTATATACCCAGGAAACAGTCTCTCAACTTTTATGAGGTAGTGAGAAGGTCTGCGTACATTCTACTCTCCTCAGACCCCACTTGTGGAATTTCACTGGGTATATTATTGTTATTATTGTATTAAAACATTATATAAATTTTTAAAAAATAAGACAAATAAATTAAAACGCCAGAAGTACCATAGAAAAATGGGTGACATGTGAATTGTTAATAAAAAGTGCATTAAGTCATTCCCTTCAAATTATGATAATGTATAGTGGTCAAAAAACTCACAAGAAATACATTCCCACTCCCTTATTTTGTTAAAGAGAGTTACTATATGGTCCATATTATTATTATTCTACCAAAAAAACATATGTGACACATTGTGGGACCAATTCTATATTGTCTTTTCTTTGCAAACTTTATTTTGGATTTTTCACCAAAGGGCATGTTGGATTTAACTTTATATATGTTGCTCACACAAAAAGAGAAGTGCACATCATGGTCTATACAACTCATACTCATAACATGATTAATTGGCATTGTGACCTACTCACATGCATTTTCAACAATTCATATCATCTTTAGCCAATTTTTGTGTCATTCAAATATTCTATTTTGATTTTTCTCTTATATAAATAAACAAAGAAAAAACAAACACAAAAAAGTCTAGAACATTTCTAGAAAGTACCCCCTTTGTTTAAACTTCAGAAACAGACTCTCTATTTCCGTAAGGTAATGATATATTCTTTTCAGACCTCATTTTATAGAATTTCACTAGGTATATTGTCGCTGTTGTTATTACTCTCTATGTTTAAAAAAGAACGATCTTTTTTTTTTTGATCTGTCAAAAAAGAACAACTTATTTTCCTTTTTTGGCAAAATATTTCACGTGACATGTTTCAAATCACAAAATTAAATGATATTTTGATCATTTTTTTTCAAATGGAGTAATAAATACAACAACATTACCCCAATGCCTCAAAGGCTCCCGCCCATTGTACGCAGCCTGACCCCTATGTTTAAAAACATAGCGCGACTGTTTCTGGATGACCCATGATGAGCGTCGAAAGTTG
>JAABOM020000103.1:25012197-25036651 GCA_011800125.2 Solanum clarkiae | reverse complement strand
TAAACATAGGGGTTAGGCTGCGTACATTCGACCCCCCCTCACCCCGCAATGAGCGGGAGCCTTTTGAGGCACTGGGGCATGTTGTTGTTGTTGTTGTTGTACATTTGTAGCTGCTAAAGTTAGTTAAAAGAATAATTACTTAATTACACTTCTTTATTTATCATATTTTTCAGTATTTCCACTCATTTTCAGAAATTTCAAAAATCCTTTATTTTCATCTGAGTACATTAATTCAATAATCTGAATACATTAATTCAGTAATTCAGACACATTAATTTTGATTCTTTAAATTATCTCTAAGTTCAATATATCCGAATGCATTAATTTTGATTCTTTAAATTATCTCTAAATTCAATGTATCATGCTTTAAAGATTAACTGCTGAAACTTAAAAACCTAAAACTGAATTAATGTATACAAATTACTGAACTAATATATCTAGATTATCATATTTTCTAAGGAATTTCTGTAGATTGAAAAATGATAGGAAAAAATTGTAATTAACTCTTTACACTATATGATTTATGTAAAATCTACAAAGTCAAATTGTTTTGATTTTGTGTTAAACACTGACTGACATAATCAAACACATGGAAACAACCGCAAAAATACAGGTACGATTACGTAGAATAGACCTTTGTGGTCTGGTCGTTACCAAGACCCCACGCATAGTTGAACTTAGTGCACCGAACTGTCTTTTTTTACTGGCATATTCAAACAGTGTAACAAGTGGCCAAGTGCTGATCAATCAGCTGTACATTAATAACTGGCATATCAAATGTGTACTTTAACAACTGAACATTGTGGTAAGCCTTAAAACAGCAATATGATACCAGAATGTTGAATGATTGATAGCACAGACAATACATAGGTCAGTATAACATATAATTACAAGAAGATTGCTCTTCTCCTTATCCTTCTCGATTCGATTCTTCGATTGATTCGAGACAAACATGTGAACACACCCTTTCTGGTTCACCCCTTGTCCAAAGAGTTTTAAGGTCACCTCTCTTTCTTCCCAGCATCAGAAATGTCCCTGCACAAAGATGTATATATCGGTTCATGTTCGTGATGATTTAGGAACGTGTTTGGTATGGCGGAAGTCATTTTCAAAGAAAATGCTCTCCATGGAGAGTCATTTATGATGTTTGGTCACCGAAACATATTTCGAGGAAACAACCTCTCTACTTGTATGAGGTAGTGGTAAAGTCTGCGTACATTCTACCCTCCCCAGACCCCACTTGTGGGATTCCACTGGGTATGTTGTTGTTGGTTACCTAAAACATTTACATTACGACTTAAGAAGTAGTGTGTGATGAGAATTACCGAGGGTGAAGGGGACGATGTAAAGAAGTGCAGGTTGGCCATGACCATCCATTAAGTTCAATGCTACATATGTGATGAGAAGACCTGCAATGTATTCAAGGGAATATGTTCAAATTTGTAGAACAGAAAGAACTCCAATGATATTATCTAAAGAAGATATCGTTAAGTACCTAATCCATATGCAATCATTGCCCACAAGAAGTAACCAGCTCGAAGATTCTTCTTTGCGAGCCAATCATACCTGCGAAGGAAATTTTATTTGATGAACAGAAACAATCATAAATACCAGAATCAGTGTCCGAGATATCTCTCGTGTCAATTTTATCAATATATGGTGTTGTGTATTTTGGGCGTGCGCAGGCTGAAGGGTCTAAGATCTCTATATTCTTGTGTGTACTACAGAAAAATAACTAAATTACGAAAGGAAAAGGGGTTAGCTCATTTCTGGAGACTGTTCTAGCTGCGAGTCAAGTCCCAAGCCTAAATGCAAATCCATACTCCACTTGATTTACCCTCTCCCAAAGGAAATCGTATATATAGACATCAAAGCTTAGTATGGTGAAGATAGGAAGTGCAGACATCAAACCTAAGTGAAAAAGCTACTAGCAGGCCAGGCAATAGGATGTCACCAAAGCCGATAATGCTGTAACCACCCCATGGATCAAATAGTCGTGGAATCTTCAGCAGCATTGGAATACCATCCTCCCCACTTTTATCACCACGAGCCACCTTCAAAGACATGGAAAATTCAGATTTACCGACTTATATCTAGAAGCAACTGCCATTAGCATCAAGTGAACTTAAGTGATTACCTACCACAATCATCACACTTTCGTGGAAGAGACTCTTAGAAGCAAATACCCAAAATATGTCGTAGATGAAGGCACAACCCAAAAGAACTGAGCCAACCTGATAATTTAGTAGTAGTTAATATTTATATGAGATGATAAGATCATTGTAAAGTCTGCGCTGTTTAAAGAGACAAGCCAGTACAGTGAGCATCAAGATGCGGCACTTGAGATAGTAAGCACCCAAAGCAGTGACCTTCTAACAACCGAAGAAGAAAATCTCTCCAAAAAAAAAAAATTGTTGATTTTTATAAGTTAACTTGGCCACTATTTCTATTATCAATCCTCAAAATGCAGGTAACAAACGAACATCTAGTTAATGTAGTAACAATGCTTACTTCCGTGTGTTTTGTGACACTAGAAAGAATATACAACTTTGGAAAACAAGTGAAAAAGAAGTCACCAACTTAAACCATGGCATGGCTATAATATAATTTGCAAGATGAGATCAACTGAACATTCATGCAAGGAAATACAGCTCGTTCCATTTAACTCTTGGTAGATAAATTGGTTTACCTTGAGATTAGGTATCCGCACAATTTGCATAACTGTAATTATTAGTGCAATACCCTATCCCAAAGAAAAAAAGGTAAGATCATCAGTTGATATACCTCAAACAGTAAAATAAACAAATCCTATACATGTAAAGAGATGGATAATCAGATATATTCGTGTTGCTCTTTGACGAGATGGAATCAAATCAAACAAATGAGGAAACTTAGTGCAGTTTCCTGTTATATGGAACACGGGGATATCAAATAAAAATATATAAATATTGCTATAAAAGGAAACAAAATGAAATGATCCGTACAAGTATGTAAGAGAACAAAAAGAAATGATCCTTACAAGTATGTCTTGACCTATCCAGCCAAAAGAAGAATTTCTGTACACGGCCCAAACCACTGCAAAAGTTATGCAGAATGGAGAAACGGCCAAAGTAAGATAAGAGACTGCACCGAAAATGGGTACTTTAATGAATGACTCTTCCGTACACTTAAACCACCTGAAAAAGAAAACAGAACCTGAAACAATTAGATATTGATTGTACAACAGAACATCCACTGCATTCTCAAACGCAGAACTTCCAAAACCAGATCTAAATTCTAATTGAATGATGGCACGAAGATCACATGAAATTCACATTATTATGATGAACGCTGACGATTTTTCAGTTTTGGTAATTGGATTTTCAGAGAAATTTTTGCATCAGTGGATAAGAAAATAAACATTAGCATTACTGTAATTTGCTCTATATTCCTAATTTCACTACAACAATTTTCTTAGTTTTTCCTTTTAGATGGAGAAAAGAAGTATTAATGGATAGAGATGAGTTTTCGGCTAGCGAAATCAATTACGAGGAAAAGTTCTTGTAATTACTCCGTCTCAACTCAAATGTCCTAGTTAACTTCTACAGTATTACTAGCCCTTCTCCCGAGGCCGCAAGTTTAGTGCACCGGGCCGTCTTTTTTTTTTAAGTACTGTATAACATTTTGGAACTAAGTTCTATCATTAAATAGTATTTACTTCCATCCAAATTTATACAATTTGAAGAATCCAAATCAATTTCACCTTTCGATAACCGATTGATCATTGAAGTAATATTAGGCCATTTCCAATGAGATGGAGAAAATACTAAACTTAAAAAATGAAAAAGACAGGTCTTGTTAGATTTATTAAAAGAAAAAAGATAAAGCTCATTGGAAGGACATTCTAGAACTTAAAAGTGAATGCTACAAACCAAACTACAGACTGCCCTTTACTTATGGATATCCGTCAATAAGATCAATCGCATGATGTAGTATTATAATCACATATAATATCCTATCAATACCATCCAATGTGGAAGGCGGATATAGTGTTCCCATGATATCACATACTCCACCCTAACCACCCATGAGATAAATAACTATGTAATTACTACAGAATGTATTGTGTAATAGAAAGACCAAAACAGACAGAACAATGAGTACAATCAGATTGTAAAGACAGCTAGTCCAAATTGATATTCAAGCTTTCACCAAGCCTTTCAGTACCCCGAATGCTGGAAAGATGAAATAACTTTTCACTTCTGACATGGTTGTGCTTGAAATGAGGGATCGCATCTAAAGATTTTTTCATACAACAAAAGGATTTACTAGTTAAGAAAATGCTAGCAGTTTCTCTCATCACACATTAACAAATAAACAGCTCATTCTCCATCCTAATTCTGCAGTAAAAATGTAGAGTTGCAAAAGGCATGATGCTAAGTTCAGAGACAGCAAATTCCACTATTATCTTACCTTATAAAAAGAGAAAGAGAGAGAGAGAGAGAGAGAGAGAGAGAGAGAGAAAATTACACCATGTATAACTCAGCTAAAGTGAAACAAACCATACCTTGCTAGGAAGGCAACTAAGCAAGTTTGTAGCCCCTGCACATGAAGGAACCGAAACGAGTGTTTTAACAGATAGTGGAAGCCAGAACAAGGTCATAGAAAGAGAGGAACAGAAAAACAATATAGATATAGTAGGATTAGAAATCTGCTTCTCTGAAAGAAGTTGACAATACATTCATATGCAACATACAATTTATACATTGCAAATATATAAATATGTAAATCTTACTCCCTCCATCCCATTTTATGTGGACAGTTTGACTTGACATGGTGTTTAAAAACAAAAGGAAGACTTTTAAAGCTTGTGGTAAAAACAATCCTTACATATCTGTGTGGTTGTAAATGGTAAAAGCAGAATTTTAAGGTTAAATTGTTTTAATTATAGTAAGGAAACATTCTTTTTGGGCGGACTAAAAAGGAAAGGATGCCACATAAAATAGGACAGAGCGAGTATTATTTATATTTTTGAAAGGTTTACAAATGGCTGATTTATAATGATATAAACTTACTAAACACTAACCAATCATAAGTTTTTTTGTTCTGAAGAGCTAATCCAAATCATAAAACGAACCGTATCTAATGGTATTCTTATATATGGTTTACAAATTTTGAGGCTGGGCTATCACATAGGATAGGATTGGCATAAGACAATAATGTTGCTTATCATGTCCTGTATACGCATAATATAAGTTGAAAAAATTACGACATATTCCTCCTAATAATGATCAAATATAATTATGAAAACAAATGTACCCTCAAGGTGCATCAATTTCCTGCCTGAAGTGTTGTCCCATTATAATCATCTAAGATAGTCAATTACGGACAAGTATATCATCTGCCAACATAAGTCTATGGTCTAAAGTATTCACGAAAGTAATTGCATATTGAATCATTTATGAATTATGATAAATAATATGTCAAAGCAACAACACTCACCTCTACACCACCGATGCAGAAGAGAACCACCAAGATTTCAAAGAACCATGTGTACCTCATCAACTTATACAATACGATCAAGAAGCACGAAGCAACAGCAACAAATAAGACTGCTGATATCATGTTTATATCCATCACAGTGCTTGAATCACCAATTCCAAAATTCGGAAGCTCTTCCTCTGAAGCATCCTACAAGAAAAGACAATAGAAAAATCAATGCAAAACTGAAGCGCAAATATCTCAGCTTCCTCTAGCAAAGATCCTACTAAATCAAGGCTGGACAACCTTCAACAGCTTGTCCTGCTCTATAGCTGCTTCTCTAGCACTCCAAGCAGACCAATAAGAACCACACAAGATTGTACCAACAGCCATCAGCCACAAAAATACTTCTGCAATGTCCACTACAGGTCGTTTTGGAGAATAGAGTTGCACGGTAACTAAATGAAAGAGAAAAAGATTGGGAAAAACATTGTCAGTATTAAAGTTAAAAGTACCAAAGTTTCAAATGCATAAAAAAGTTATGAAAGCCTTTAAAAACAAAGAACTTAGTTGAATGCTTTCTAAGATGCCTAAATAATTATATAAGCATTGCAAAAAAAAAAAAGATATCCATTGCTCTAAGCAAGATTTATCCTAAAGCAGAAAAAGAACATCAGAATCTCTCTCTCAACAAACTCGCATGTATGTACTGTCTGGATAAGTGTATTATTATTTGCTCACCTTTGCACGTTTGTTTACCTTGTTATAACTTTTATGTATGGATAAGTTATGGGCTGAATCCTGACATTCTATTTCTAAAAATAGCACAAACAAGTTTGAAAATTACTACTCATATCAACTATTGCGGTTCCTCCACCATTCATCAGCTTACACAAGGCAATCCAACATGTGACAGGTTCGTCATTGCAAGAGCCCTCTATCTACATGACTAAGCTCATACTTCCCGTGCCAGCTGAAACATTCAAGTTTATTTCCTTTCGAAATTGTTTTTGTACTATAAGCATGTAATTAGACAAATTGTGCACCATAAAAGAGTGGCATTTCTATTATCTCTTTGAATGTAAAACCTTTGAAGTACTTCATATTTTTAAGACTTGTGTCAAAGTTTAGTTTTGGAAGTACAAAAACACTATACTTAGCCCAGTGTTAACAATCACGAAGTTGCAGGAGCACAAGGTGATTAATTGTGAAAATTAGAATGTCTCCTATCATAAGAATGCAGGCCAAATTAACCATGATTTCAGCACTTGACTTCTATCTGCACATGAAGATATCATTTACTGGCAGTTTTCTGATCAAGCACATCATCATTATTTTCTTATAACCAAGAAATCCATTGTGGATTAGTTGGCCAAGCCTAGTTGATACATCAGGTTCGAACTAAGAGTATGACCCTGTCCCTCTACCCCGCTCTTACTTAACACTGATGTGTGCCAGGCTCCATGGCAGTTGCTGGGTTGAACACTGATGTGTGCCCAATCTACACAGAGTTCTGGTCTTTATCAAAGAACCACAGCCCTAGGGGCTTGATTAGCATATTACTTAACAGCATTATCCCTGAATTAAGCTTTTAACAGTGCCTAGAACATGTCTCCATAAAGTGCTTTCTCATCTAAGCTGCATGTGAACTCAGAATTTTACCTGATGAACCATTTAAAAGCATTTTATCAAGCGTTATTCCAGCATCCTGAGGTAGCATAACAGCAGGTATGTGTATATCTAGGTCAGTTTCTCCAGGATCACAAACCATCTTGTAAAGTTCTGCAAGAGAAATGGTACCCGTAAAACAACTGCAAAAGGTAAGGTACGGTAGCGTTCAATCAACAGAAAACAGTAAGTGCTCCACATCCCCAACCCCCAAGAAAGAGAACAATGACAAGAAATAAGAAACTTTATATCTTTAGACTTCATGTGTCCGAAACTGATTATTGCTTCAGATAACATCCAAGTATTGCACCACATATTATAAATAACGTATAGTCATAATTTACATCCCATGGATATTCAGCAATCACCAATTACCTTTTTGATTATTTACTATCAGGATTGCGGAAGCCCCTGCTGCTTCAGCATTATTAGCCTTCGTTGTGAATTTGCAATGGCCACGATCTACCATGACGACCTCTCCAGCAAGCTACCAAAATGAAATGAAAATAAAAGGCATTATAAAGTAAAATTCCCTAGAGGTATACTTCTGGTAAGCATTTATGTGGAGAAACTAACATTTTTCCTTGGAGGCTTGCAACAATCCCGAGGGTCAGAAAGAGTAAGCGGAGTTTGCTGTGCATTTTTCTCCTTTGACACAATAGTAGTGCCAAATCTAGCACCAACACCAACAAATTCTGCATCCTCTTTACCATCAACCCAAGTTTGAACTTTCACCTAAGCAAAGCATCAGCAATTATCAGTTAACTACTAGAAGATATCATGGACAAAAGACAATTGAAGGACACCGTAATAAACCTTTGCAAATGCTAAGAACCAGCAAGCTAAATCAAAAGTTAACTTCTTCCATAACCATGTAACATAAAGATGTATGTTTAGACAGTGAAAAGCTTTGCACTCTAGCAGGTTAACAGAATATGTAACATTAGGTTCAAATGTAGCATTTGCAATCAATACTACATGAACTTTCTCTGGAAACAGTCGCGCTATGTTTTTAAACATAGGGGTCGGGCTGCGTACATCCGACCCCCCCTTACCCCGCAATGGGCGGGAGCCTTTGAGGCATTGGGGTAATGTTGTAAACTACATGAACTTTCTGAAAATGTATTAAAATTTTTCCTCAATATCTATACAACAACAATCCCACCTAAGAAAATCAAATCATAACTTGAAACATCAAAAGGAAGACGGAAGAGAAAATGAATTTTTAGATGGACATAATTTTTTTACAAGGTGGACATAACTTAATATACGATTAATTAACAAAGGACCATACTAAAAGTCGCACCTGTCACAGCTGAATTTTCAATAGTCCAAACACAATAAAGCAAAACTGAGCAATATAGAGGAAATTAGTTGAAAAGGAAAAAGCAACACATGGCCCAGCTAAAGTATTCATTAATGGAAGCACAATAAGCAAAAACGAACAAAATAGAGGAAACCCAGTTGAGAAAGTCAAATTAACATATAATCAAGCTAAAAACAGCACCTTCCATAGTTAAAATTTCATTAGTCCGAGCAACACCAGGAAACCCAAAAAAAATAGAGGACACTTAGTTGAGAAAAAAGAAATAACATAGGATCAAGCTGTACTTTTAAAGTACCTTCTTGGTATTAATCATCAATAGAACACTTCGCCTTATCCAAATAAAGAAACATCGGATCAAGCTAAAGAAAGCACCTTTTAGTACTAAAATTTTCACTAGTCCAAGCACAACATAAAAAGTACAGAAAGCCCACTTAAGAAAATACAAGTAATATCAGATCAAACTAAAATGAACACTTCCTGAAAGCTACATGTTCATAAGTCCGAGCACAAGAACACAAAAACAAACTAAATAGAGGAAACCAGCTGAGAAAACGGAGGTAACATAGGATCTCAAGCTAAAAATAGCACCTTTTAGTACTAATTTTCACTAGTCCAAGTACTAAAAACTAGGGGGAACCCACTTGAGATAACTACAATTAACATGGGATCAAACTATACTCAACACTTCTTCATAGCTAAATGTTCATAAGTCTGAGCACAAGAACACAAATCGAACAAAATAGAGAAACCCCGAGTTGAGAAAATGAATGTAATACATCATCAAGCTAAAGATAACACCTTTAACAACTAAATTTTCACTAGTTCAAGTACTAAAAACTAGGGGAAACCCACTTGAGATAATTACAACTAACATGCGATCAAGCTAAAATCAACACTAATTCATAGCTAAATGTTCATAAGTCTGAGCACAAGAACACAAATCGAACAAAATAGAGAAACCCCCAGTCGAGAAAATGAATGTAACATAGCATCAAGCTAAAGACAACACCTCTAACAACTAAATTTTCACTAGTCCAAGTACTGAAAAATAAGGGAAACCCACTTGAGATAATTACAAGTAACATTTGATCAAGCTAAAATCAACACTTCTTCATGTCTAAATTTTCATAAGTCTGAGCACAAGAACAAAATAGAGAAACCCCAGTTGAGAAATGGAAAGTAACATGGCATTAAGTCTAAAGATAACAACTTTAGCAACAAAATTTTCACTAATCCGATTACAAGAGCACAAAAAAGGAACAAATACAGAAACCCCAAGTGAGAAAATGAAAGAAACAAAGCATCAAGCTAAAAACAGCACCTTTTACTACAAGAAAGCAAAATCAGACAAAATTGAACAAAACCCAGATAAAATAATCACCTAAAACATACTGGGTCGATGAGAAATTGAACGAAACTCAGGATAAAAAATATACCAGCACAAAGTCATTCTCACAACCGGGCTTCTTGGGGGCTAATTCATCATCATGAACAATGTCACCAGCTGTAACTTTATCAAGAAAGGTAAGTAGAACTCCACAGATGAGAATTACAGAGGTGATTCTCTTGAAATCCATCTTAGTTTCAATCAAAAATTCTCCTTTTGTTGATGGATTCACAGCTCATTCATCACCATACAAATGTATTTACAGTAAAAAATGACAGTTGTTGAAAATATGAAGAATTAGAGAAGATAAAAGGAACTACTGTTTACTTTTCAATCATAGAAACGGTGAATTCTTGTGAGGAATTATTAATATGAATTTGTTGGATCTACTATTTTTCCAAGAAGAACTACTGACAATCACGAAGCATGAGCTTTGATGGACTAACACGACGTCGTTTAGTTGATTATACCAACTTTTTTTAATGTCCATTTTCACTGGTATTTGATATGAGTATAATTATTGAACTTCAAAGCCTTAATTAAAGAAGAGTAATCTCATTCAGTGCACAATATTCTTTGATGATTCAAAATATCTTATATGTAATAAAAATAAAATATTTTTTAACAAAAATAACTTCATTTTCACGAGACTCAAATTCAGGAAGATTATATAACTTCATCATTTCCATCAATCACGGATAGAGCCAAAGATTCACTATTTTTTGGCTTTGGATAATGATGAAATAAAGCAAAATGGCTCTTTAACTGTCTGCGCTTCTTTGCATACATCCGACCCCTTCTTACTTCGCAATGGACAGAAGCATTTGAGGCACTCCTTACTTAATGTTGTTGTTGTATATAACTTCATTGCTAGTGATGTTTTTTTCTTTTATTTTCTTCATGTTTTTTTCTTTTCTTTTCTTGATGTTTTTTCTTCCCATGAGACCAAGATTAATGCAAAATGCAATAATTAACTATAGAGGAAATTTTTTCCTATTTTTTTCTTGAATATATTATTTAGGCTCTAAACTCGTCATCTCTGTAATTTTCAATTGTCTTATCATAGTGATTTTCGAAATCTGCTTATGTAGTTTTGATTTCTGATGAGTGACGGTCTTTTTATCTTTTTTATAAAGTAAAAATTGTTCTAGAAGTTTGGACTTTTCTGGATTAAATTACTAATTTATTAATTGGAGAAAAATCCATAGTGCTGAATAAAAGTATTTAAAATTGGCCATGTTCAATTCCAATAATTTTCAGAATTTTACCTTTACTGTTTTGTTTTAGCAGTCTGTTATACTTTAGTCAAATAATAAAAACTTCAATAAATATTTTAAGATGTATTATTTCTATCATATCGTAATTTATAGAACTTCTCATATTGTTTTTTAATATTTATCTTAAAATATTAAATTAATGTAATTTAATTTAAAAACTAGTCAAATTAATTATAGAAAACTGCAACGTTACAAGTAAAACGAAATGAGTAGAACACACGGCAATTTTTGTTCATCCAATATGGGCACTAATTTGAAGTTCTTATTTTTAAATGGTTTATAATAAGGACAGGGTAAATAGACTAAGAATGAAGAAATTGAAATCAATTGAATTGCAAGAATGAACAATAAGTTGAGAAAATGAGCTTCGAGCAGTTTGTGCACACCTCGACTATCTTCCATCAGCACACTTATCAAATAACTTTGCTCATCAATAAGAAGTTTCTTAGTGTTCTCGTCCTTTTTTGCTTCCATTGTATTTAAAGAACTAATAATTTTCCTCCCACTTCATTAACCAAATCAGACCTCTATTTCGATACAACGAGGAGTTTACTATGGTCGATTGGACCATGTCCTTAGATGCAATATGATAACATATATTATGAAGATGCATGTGGCTCCAGCTTGGCATGGCCACCGCATTAAGCCCTTGAGTTGGTTGGTTCCTGTCATGGTCATGATCATGATCATTCAGTAGTTGTCACTTTGTTATCTGCCCTAGTAAGCAGGTTGGTAACATGTAGCTCTGTGACAAAAGTTCAATGTGTTTCAGTGAACAAACTAACTAGAGCCTACTTTTTTTACATTTTTGAGATGAGGGCTTTCGGGAATAGACTCTCTATCTCTATGAGGTAGTGATAAGGTTTGCGTACATTTTACCCTCCCCAGACCCCAGTTGTGGGATGTTGTTGTTCAAAGATGTGTCTTTCCAAGTCAAAAAGATCAAGAATCTACTCTCTACAGTGTTCAGGAGGTAGACAGACACAGAGACACTGCCAAGTTAGTGTACTAGGAAACAAATAAAAGAGTAGAGACACCTGGACTATTCGACCAAGTTTACCTCCCACCTGCATAACAGTTAGACTAACTCGTGCACAACTGGACTATTCGACCAAGTTTACCTCCCACCTGCATAAGTACCGGATTACTCAGTCCACCGAGACTTGAAGATGTAACAGACAATTGTGTGCTATAGCCTAGAGTAGATGCCC
Source organism: Solanum clarkiae (assembly GCA_011800125.2). Taxonomy (NCBI): domain Eukaryota; kingdom Viridiplantae; phylum Streptophyta; class Magnoliopsida; order Solanales; family Solanaceae; genus Solanum; species Solanum clarkiae. Next base: position 25,024,321 of record JAABOM020000103.1, on the reverse strand, counting down.
ATTTATGCATCAGGGGCAGTAGTTGCCTGTGTCTAATACAAGGGTTTAACTTTTTTGTCATATAGCAGTTGTTGAAGAAAGATCTTCCACCAGTACAAGAAATCCTAATCTGGCACAATCTTCATCTCTATGTACTTCCCTATACAAACATAATTCAGAAGGGTGGGAGAGCCGTGAAGACGTTAATGAATCTCATTCTAGATATGGAGATCCCAGTCAAAATCAGGCTACAGGTTCTTACAAAACTGGAGTTTGCTTTGGGCGTTGTGTTGCCGTTTCTCTAGAAAATCACCATGTACTGGCAGCACAAGTGTTAATCTGCCCAAAAGAAAAGGCATTTAATTCCTATTTCAGGAGAAAAGATCAAAACTAAAACCAAATGAAGTAGCTTTCATGTTGCAAGACTGTGAAAAGCATTAAGGGAGAAGAAGGGTGGGAAGCGGAGAAACTTACAATGTTGATTCAAGCTTAGTAGGCACTCCACAACGGTCTTTCTGCCGTCAGCACACAGTCAAGATCTTAACATACACTCTATGGAATCGTATCAGTGACTCTCTGGTAACCTACAGCAGCATAATAATAAGAGGGTTAATTATACAGCCAGTATTAAAGTTGGATGAAGACCTCAAGAAGTAATCATTGTGTAAGAGCTGTTTGATAACTAGACTAGAACATTGAGACAGAAGACAAAGGTACATACCGCCATGGAAATTCACTTGTGTCAATTCCAGCTTGGTGAAGTTCATCAACATACTGTAAAGCTTCTCTACATTCCTCTCGATCATCAAAAAATTCCTTCTTCTCGCCTTCTATTTGGTATGTTTCATGGCCTTTGCCAGCGACCACCTGCAGTGTGGTTAACAGGAACTGGATTAAACACAAATAAAATTGAATTGCCAGGTGAGAGACTTCTATAATGAATATGTTTTACCCATATAAGCTGTGTAGACTGTACCATTGGTTAGCTTTTGAAAACAAATAAAGAGGACATTGGAAGAAGAATGGAGACAAGGAACTTACAACTATATCACCTTCCTCACCCATGGCAACGGCACAACGCACAGCCACACGTCTGATATCATGTACGAAGAGTCTATGGCCGTTGGGGAGAGGGGGGTAATAATCGTTCTCTCCATATTTCAAATAGTCCTGCATAGTCCATCCTACACCAGCCAACATATCATCCAAGATGTCCACTGATAGAAGATAAGATGATATCGTTCAGTGTCGACACCCAAACTTGTGAAGAAAGCAAACGACACTAATCTAATCGGAATTGAGTGCACAGACGGTGCCACAGCAGATAAGAGAAGACAAACAACTACTAAACGAGAGAGATCAAAATCCAGCTTAGTGCAGCACATGTAATATCAGATAGGAAACAGAAAGAGACTACTTTTCTAAGAACAGACCAGCAACAACCAACGCATATTTCAATGATATGTGATCTTAGTGAAAAAGAGAAAGACAACTAAATAATCTCAAATATGATGATTTAACGAAACCTTCACTGTTACATATTCTTCAAGCTTTGATACTTACAAGGATCCTCAGTCTTTGGATTGTCGGATGTCAGAATCGTCACATCACTTTTATCGGTTGCTATCTTTGCCATTATGGGCCTCTTCCCTCTGTCACTCTCTCCAGCACAACCAAAAACTTCAAGCAAAGAAACAGGTGCTACACCTTAGTAAAAAATAATACAAACAACAACAACAACAACAACATACCCAGTGCAATCCCACAAGTGGGGTCTGGGGAGGGCAGATTGTACGCAGACCTTACCACTACCTCATAGAGGTAGAAAATAATAGATAACAGAAAAAGAAAATTTGAAAACATCAATGGGAATACTAATAAGGATAAAAGGGGATGACAGTCAATGGTGAAAACAAATTTGGTTCATGCTTTAGGGCAAAACAAGGTAGTGTCCAGGGGTAGCTTGCAAATGTCTGCAGGCAAACATCTCCAACTTTGTGGCCCAGCTTGGTTTATACACATAATCTTGAAATATGTCAAAATCCTTCAACAAAAAAACTAAGTTGGACTTGATTAACTTTTCTCAAAAATGCCGTACAAAATATACATATAACTTCAAGGCCTTTGATCTATTCACTTGCATTTTCTTTTCAAATAGGAATAAAGCATGTAGATTTACATGTGTGTGTGTGTCTATAAATACACCATGGTTCTAAGAACATGGAAGTTTCCAAATATGAAGCTTGGAAATTTGCTCCGCCTAAGTTCTTATGCAGAGAAGCATGCAGGAGAAAAGCAGAGACTTTCTGTTTTAGCATGGATATTTAAATGCGCCCTTACTGAATGGAAGAGGGAAGAAGAAGTTGCTGATTGCTTACCAGTTATAACTCTCCTAGGGCCAAGCTCTCTCACGTAATCCAGTAGTCTAGATAAAGCATCAGGGGTATGAGCATAATCTACAATTACTCCGAAAGCCTGTTCTTCATCAATCAGTTCACATCGACCAGGGACTGCATCAACTTCTTCAATACCTTTGACAATGTCCTCCAAAGGTGCCCCGACTGCAATTCCAACAGCAACTGCTGCAAGAATGTTATAGATGTTATGCCTTCCAAGCAGACCAGAAGATATTTCCAATATGCCTTGAGGTGTGTTGACCAACACTTCAGTCTCAAAGAGAGAGAATTGAAACTTTAAGGGATGAACATCAGCACTCTTATTCTCCATTGCAAAAGTCACAACAGGAACATCTGGATTTCCTTGTGCTATAAAGAAAGCTGCATTAGGGTCATCAATATTCACAATCTTGCGGTGCCGTGCTGGGTCCACCATCCTAGCAAACAGCTTACCCTTAGCATCCCTATACTCCTCCTCAGTCCCATGAAAATCTAAATGATCTCGCGTCAAGTTAGTGAACACCGCAATGTCAAAATCAACCTCATCACACCGGCCTAATGCCAATCCATGAGAAGAAGTCTCCATTACCAAAGCCTCAGTCCCATTATGAACCATCTTTGCCATCAGTTTCTGAACCAAAACTGCATCAGGGGTTGTGTGAGGGGCCTCTAACTTGTTATCCCCATATATATAATACCCTACCGTACTCAACATGCCCGTCCTCAACCCCATTGCTCCATACATTGCCTTTATTAAGTAAGAAGTGGTAGTCTTTCCATTAGTTCCTGCAATCCCAATCACGGACATACTTTTAGACGGATGCCTATAAAATGAAGCAGCTAAAACAGCAAGCACTGCATTTGTGTCCTCCACAATGACTAACGCTTTACACCCCAAAGTTTCCTCGATATCAATCTCTTTGCTAGCTACAACAGCAACAGCCCCTCTCTTATCAGCCTCAGATAAATATAAATGTCCATCAGTTTTCATCCCAACACAACATACAAACAAATCACCACTCTCAACCAGCCGCGAATCATGATGTATACCTCTAATTTCCACCTCTAAATCTCCATAAACTGATACTGGCACTACTCTACTCTCATCTAAAAGCTCAGCTAAACTCATTCTAAACTTGGGTTCTACAATTCTTGGCTTTGCTTTACCATACTCATCCAAGTCAATATCAAATGAAGATAAATCTGAAAATTCAGCTTTACCCATATCATCACTTACCTCAAAATCAGACCTTTCTTCTTCACTTTCTTCGCCTTCTGAAATTTCTGTTAACCCAGTAAGCTCACTAATTTCCTCCAAATCAACAACTTCTTCAGGCAATAATTCATCTATATCTTCAACTTCAGCCTCAACTTTCTTGGGGTTAGGCTTTAAAAGCCCCTGTTTAACAAACTCTTTTCTTTTCAGGGCAATAGCTTTATCAATTTCACCAAACAAATCATCCCCAGTGTCATTATCATTCGCAAGAGGATTATCAGGTGCATCTTCAACATCAGCTAATGCATTTACGAAAATGGACTGTTCTTTCTTGAAAAGTTCTTCTTGTTGTTTTCTAGCTTTAGCTGCTTGCCGTTGAATTTGCTGAAATTTGTTCACACCATGCATTGAATCTTCTGGTGCTTCAGGTGGGTCATCTTCGGAGGGGGTTGGGTAGTACTTACCGTCGGCGCCGATGGCAGAAATGGTGGTGAGGGTGGTGGGGTGCTTGAGGCGGAGATGGTGGAGGGAAGTGAAGGGTTTGAATTGGAGGGGCGGTGGGGTATGGAGCAGAAATGAAGGGAAAGGTGGAGGAGCGAGAAGGGTGAACGGCATGTTCGCCGGGGTTTTGGTCGGAGGGGCTTTTCCGGTGCCGGAGTTTTGCTCAGAGGTTTTAAGTGTGTCAGTGTAAAGGATAGGGGTTTAAGGAGATGATTTTTTGGGAGGCGAAAAACGACGTCGTAGGTGTTAACTGTCTCAACAACTCCTCTACTCTGAATACAAATTTGTGAAAGTTGAGATTATTTTGTTCCAATTTAGGTGAGATTGTTAAGATTTTTCGTTATTTAGATAGTTAAATTTTGACTCTAAATTTGGACATTCAATCTTTAAGTTTTTTTGAAATAAAAATGTATATATCCAAAAATTGCATAGTACTTCCTTCGTTTATTTTATGTGACATTCTTTAAAAGATCTTGACTTTCGTACTTTGGTGGGTCTCTGAGATCCTTTCAATGACATATGTTGAAGGAACATCTATCTAATCTGATCCATTGCGTAAAGCCCATGGTAGCAACGGAACTAGGGAAAGTATACAGAAAAGACAGTTCTTTTCTATTATATTAGTATTTTCTATTATATTAGATTATAATTAGTTACTGATCCCGACTTAGCGAGTCCTGTCTTCTGTGATGAACAATTGGCACCAATCCTACATTTTGTCTCTATGGACCGAGGAGAAACAGGACTCCACTAAAAGAGGCATGTACTATGAGAGAAGCAAAGAGGTCAACCTCTTTCAAATATACAATATGGATTCTGGTAATGTAGTTGGACTCTCATGTCGATCCGAATGAATCATCTTTCTACGGAGGTAAATCTCTTTGTCCTAGGCAAGAGGATGGAACTACACAGTATTTAAGAAAAGAATTTTTTTTTTTTAAATTTGTAGTTAAAAATAATTTTTAGATATTTGTGTGATTGAGAATTATAGGAGAATTTTAAAGTTAAACTATTTTTAATTAAAGTAAAGTGTCATTCTTTTTGGGACGGACCAAAAAGAAAATGTGTCATATAAGATGAGATAGAGGGAATATTAAGATAAGTCATACTAATTGATAATTCAAAAATACATATAAAAAAATTATGATTAAAAAATTTTATTTGAATCTTGATGTATCTTAAATATATCACATAAATTAGAATAGAAGCGCACCACTTTGTAACGTTTACAAATTGGGCCCATTTAGCATTTTGGGCTTGACAGGGAGAAGCTTGGGTCCTGAAAGATATAGATGGTACATTTGGGCTTGACGGGTAAGAACATTAGGCCTGAGAAAAGATAAATGGTTGGGCTTTTTTAGCATTTGGGGCTTGATGGGTAAAAACATTTGGGCCATTTACATTTGGGCCTGATGGAAGATATATATTCTTGGGCTATTTGGTATTTTGGGCTTGATAGATAAGAACATTTTGGTTGGGCAATTTAGCATTTTGGGCCTGAAAGAGAGAAATGATTGGGCTGAATAGCTTCAAATCTGTGTGGGCTTTCAATCTCAATGTGTACTTTTTCGGCTACTATTTTAGCTTGGAAAATTTACATAATTGAGCAAACATTCTCTTATAAACCATAGCTATTAGCTATAATTTTTTAATAACATAAAAGGACTAACATTTAATAAAGTTGACCATAAGATCTTGTGGGACCTAGACATCTTTTTGTATAAGATCATTTGTCTCTCTCTTACATTCTCTCTCTTTCTATACAAAAGTTTTCATCCTTCTTTCCAAATCAAACGCTTAATTCTCTCCTGCAATTACTCTTCTTATTACCAGGTACAATTTTATTTTTTTTCAAATATTGTATAATCAATTTCAGATTTTATTTTTTGGTGGCTTTTAATTTTTGTTTAAATTTTTTGGTTCTGCCTTCCCTACACAACACTTTTCCGTTATTTTTACAATTATTTTTGTTAGTAGATGCACAAACACAATGGTTGAAGACTCATCAACTAAGCGTGTAACCAAAACTATAAACTTCCATGTTAACATTATGGATGATTTGTCATCTTTTTCGTTGGGTATGACTTAGCAAGTTGAGGTCATTGCTGGGTCCTTTGCAAAAGTTAGGGCTAGTGAAGAAGTGACATAAAAGGATCGTAATGACTTAATTTCACAGCGTACGAGCTCCAAAAAAAGAGAAAAGCAGAAGAAATTGCATCTAGCAGTGACGAATCAAAAAAGCAAGATGGACATGATTCCGGCAAACCAATTGAAAACGAAACTGAAGGAGACGAGGTATATGTTTTATTTTTTTCGAGAATGTATCTCATACTAGTTCTGTATTATAATCTAATGTTTATGTATAATTTTTAATTATTATACAACTAGTCACGATGTAGCCATTCATATTACCCCAAAAAGTCACAAATAACGTTTTTGTATAAATTTCTGAGTGTTTTGATCTGTCACAATTTATACACATACGACTATAGTTGTATATGATGGGTATATATACTATAATTGTATAAACAACACATTTACCCATCACTTATAAACAATGTATAACATCAATTATACATATACAGTCTCACACACACACGCACAACCAGAGTAAAAAATGTGTAGTTATGCTCAGTATATATACAATAATATCATATTAATCTATAATTAGACTTATTATACAACAGTCATAGTGTGGACAGTGGTGCTTGTATAAGTTTTGAGTATTTTTGGCTTGTCACAGCCTGTATCACTTTTGACTGCTTTGAATTTTTGTGTAAGTGTAAGTGTTTTTATCTTGTCAAAGCTTGTATAAGTTTTGAGTGTTTTTGTATAAGTTTTGAGTGTTTTGAATTTTGTATAAGTTTAAGTGTTTTGGCTTGTCACAGCTTGTACAAGTTTGAGTGTTTTTGTATAAGTTTTGAGTGCTTTGATTTTTGTATAAGTTTGAATGGTTGACTTGTTGCATCTTATATAATTCTTGGCTCGTCACAGTTTGTATAAATTTTCATGTGAATACAATTATATATTTATCAGGCTATGGTATTGTTGATGGATCAACAGAGGAGGATGTGGGCATGCTTTGTGTTATACTTATACTTACACACACATGTATTCCTGATGGGGCAAATGATGCCATGGCTATGTTTTCCTTGTGGAATAATTTTTTTTGAGCAGTTAGGGGGATGCTGCTCATATTTGTCATGTGCGCCTATATTATACATATCTTTGTTTTTTTCATGCAAATATCTTAAAAATTGTTGTTTAGCTTTACATAGCATGATTTATTCAACCAATTTCTGATTAATCCTACATACAAGGAGTTAAATACATCCTAGAAGGGACACCCATTGTCACGCAGCACATAAAGTGTTATACAAATATTAATGCAATCGATGACTTGAAAAAGACACTATCCGAAAGTCAGCTGAGGAGATTTCGCGAGACTATGTGTTTTTCGCACCTGTTAGACATAAACAAATACAACTTTCAAGCCTAGCTTTTCAGGTGTTTCATGCTGTTTGAAGTGCAAGTTAGTTCTACCGATGCAAGCCCATATATGTTGAATGTTCTTTAATGATGACACCTTCCGAAGTATAGTCGACGTAACAATTACCATCATCTCACCATCCAGAATGCATAACCATAACAACCATAGAAGCCATTGTTTGAATATATAACAAGATTGTATAAATTAGAAACATAATCTATTTATTTTTATACAAACACATATTGCATTTTTTATAATCACAAAGAACATATACAAGTATTTCCCTCCATTTTTTTGCAGCAAACAAACTTGTATATTTTGAAATCTCAGATACGATACTTTTTATACACATACAACAAAAAAATATTGTATATAAAATTAAAAAAATTATATGAAATAAAATACAACAATCACAATTTTATACGTTTTATTTATGATTACAATTATACTTGAAACAATTTTTTTTATTTTTTTGCAAAAACTAATAAAATTAAATAAAACAATAGCATAAGTTTGGAGGTATACGCGGACAACTATAATCTATATACATCTATGCTTATATGTGAACAAGTCAACCACGCAAAAAAATTAAATATCGTTACTATTTATACAAACAAAATTATACTTTTTATATACACAATCGGTCAACAAAAACACCAATTGTTCGTATTCCCAATGTCCAGTTAAAAAGAGATACTCAAGAAAAGAATCTTTTTTTGAAAAATAGATAATCAAGAAGATGAACTACAAAGAATCGAAAAAAAGTATATAAATAAAAATATACAGAATTGAATAGGATTAACAATTCATATAATATGGTCAAGTCACATGAACAAACGTATCAAAACGAAAATCAATTTTTTCCTCACCCAATTTTCGTATAACACCGCTGAGAATATTGCACTGTTCTTATCGATCTAGCGGATACCAGACAACTTTGATATTTTTTTTTTTGGTATAGAAATTCATATTAGGTAAGGAAAAATTGATTACATTGAGCTTCCTTTATTTAAGGAACTATTTCCTTATATCACAACTAATCCATAGCTAATCTCCATTTAATGATAGCTCAGTGTTTTTGTATAAGGACTAGTTACAAGTTTTATACAAAACTGAGTTTAATGACTCTAGCTATAAAATGTAATTTTAGAAATTATAGCTATTTTTGCCCATTATGTTTCACTAGGTGACTGTTTATGAAAATTTCTCTTTTAGCTTCGATTTGTTGATGCAAAATATATTTGTTGATACACTTGATACCGAGTGAGTACGAATTGAACAATCATAGTTATTAATACAAATCAGTTATATTCATGATACAACGTGATAGAACAAATATAACACATATTCATCCTCTCTCTTGCTTCTCGCCTCTTGTCTTCCTCTCTTAATTCCGGTCGCTGCTATCCTTCTTTTAACATGTAGATACAATTTATAATTAAACAAACTGTAGCTATAGATATCTTATTAAACTCAATTATAGTCATATTTGAAAGTTCCTCTTGAAATTTTATGCTATAAACAAAATTAGACTCGGATATAATATTTTCTCACATATTGTTCACCAACAATAACAAGAGTATACAGGAATAATCTCACAAGTGTAGCATAGAGAGTATAGTATGAGCATACTTTACTCCTACCTTGGGAGGTAGAGAGGTTGTTTCCGATAGACTCTCAACTTAATGAAAAATATTTCAAAGCAAATCGGGGGGGGGGGGAGAATAAGTGTAAAATTCATGACAAAATACTTTAGAAAACATTCTTTTAAAGAAAAAAAAGGGGGAGGACAACAACTACAATATATTAAACTAATATGATAATTGAAGTACCAAAAATACCTAATAGCAACAAACACCGAGAATAAGAAAATACACAAATAATAATATGAAAAAATAGACAACACAATGTTCGAATTACCTACTAAACTCCATCATAAGTTATATTCCTCCCCCTCCCCCCTCCCCTGAACCTTACAATAACCTCTTATTCAAAAATCATGTCTTTGATAAGTTGAAATTGTACCATCTCCTATTAATATAGCTCAATCTTAGATACAAAGTCCTAAAATGTCGTCTACCGTTCACAATAACTTATAAAAATTTAAACTACAGTTTAAATCTCACTCATAAAATTACAATATTAAACACGTCAATGTGTTAAAAGACAACTTATAACTATGTCTTATATTAAAATATCCTCTTCAACTAAAACCAACACACTATGGTCACATCAATTACACTAAAAACCTAATATTGAAATTGCAAACTTCTTGATTACTTTTTTTTTCATAAATATAATAAACATATGACTTTTCATGTGAAGTAAGAAAACACTAGAAATATTTATTTTTTCTTTTTCTTTTTTGGAGTGAATAAACAAATACACACATACACACACAAAGTGTAGTGGTTGTATTCACAGTCATAAAAACTTGGAATAGACTATAAGAAGAAAGAGTCAAAAACAACAATAAATGTAACAGTTGGTGTATATTATAGTGGAAAAAAAATATGTGGTCCCTTTAATGTTTTGTTTTTATTCCCTATAAAACAAATTATTAAAATTAAATTAAAAAAGGACCTTTAAAATTTATGAGTTTTTAGATTGGAGTGATGAAGCAGTAAGAAATTTCCTAGAAATTACATATTTTTTAATGTCAATTTGCTCTTTTTTGTATTTTTGGAATCCTATGGTGTCTCTATTTATGTTATTTGGACATATTTTGCATAGATAAAAAACAATTTTCTTTAAGTCATGTGTTCTATATTAATTTTGTAATTTATCGAGATGTGTCATCTAGTATTTTTTATTCTGTTACATTAATTGTTAAGATACACAGTAAAATTACTTTTTTTATAGTTGAGTGGTGTCTCATTATATTCGAGTAGCATCGGTACAAACAAAGGATGTGGTGTAGTAGATAGAGTTATATTTTTCTTAATCAGAGGTCTTGAGTTTAGACTCTAAACATGGAAAAATCTTTCTTTGGGAGTGCTTTCCCCAAAATGGGATCCTACGTGGCATGAATATCGGAATAGTCACGCTCCAATGTGGGTATCGAACACCAGATGGGAAACTCAAATCCTTGATGGGACATTGCTTCATTTTAAATGGGCTCTATGCGGCACGAATATTGAACAGTAGGACTCCAATTGGATATCAAACATTGGATGAGAAATAAAAATTCTTGATTCTATGTGATACGATTGTATTGATTATGTTATTATTGTCGTTTTAAAAGCCAATTATTGATTACTGGCCACTCTACATGGCATGTTGCGTATTTATTGAGAGAACAATATGTCTCTCTCACTCTGTCACACACTATCTCTAATTTTATGGGTTCATTTGTATTTGCTTCCTCCGTTTATTTTTACTTATTCATTATAATATTTTAAATATTTATTAATATTTATTCAATTTATAAAATCAATCATTAGCTTATTTATTTTTGTCTATTTTATTGAGTAGTATTTTTTTTAATATTTAGATAATTTATATATGATAATAATGATTTAGTAGAATTACTTGAGATAAATACACGATTAATCCTACTAACCTACTATGTCGTGAGGCTAGACATCATCCTACTCCTACTAGTGTATTAGTCTTCTATCCTAATATCCGACTTTCATCCCTCTCTATATAAGGTCATGTCTTGGTGAGATAAAGTTGCGTCATATCCTGCCTGATCACTTCCCTCAATACTTCTTCGGTCTACCTCTACCCCTCCATGTAATCCCTAATTAAATTCAACCCCTCACATCTCCTAATAGGAATATTATTACTTCTTATCTGCATATGTCCAAACTATCGCAATCTCGCTTCCCTCATCTTGACAGTCATAGGGGCCACCTCTACTTCTCCCGAATAGTCTTCTTATTACTCTTGGTATATCTACACATATATCTCATCATCCTCATCTCCGCAACCTGCATCTTTTAAATTAATACTCAAAAAGTCAAAATTATAAAATTAAAATTACTAATATCATACCATACCCCCCCCCCCCTAACTCAAAGTTCAGATCTAGTCATCCAGCATATTTGTGAATAGTGATATTCCTGTACCATATAATAAAACAATCACAAAAAAATAAGAATGCTTACCAAAAAAAGTTTTACATATCTTTACTAACCGACATTTGACTAATTTTCAAGAAACAAATTAATGTATTTTTTTCAATTTAATATTAAAATATTCAGAAATTCATGCATATAATATGTGAAGTTCTATTATGAAAAAGAAAGTACACTAAGAAATTTGATTGATTAGATACTCAATAATTTAAAATTGCTGGTTGGTGAAGGAATATCAATTAAATGTTTATTTGGAAAATCTTTTTTGCCCTCTTCTAATTATTGAAGATGATCAAGCCACCAAAATATATATATTTCAAATTAATTTAACAATAAATATTTAATTTAAATATAATAAATAAGTAAAAAATGGAGGAAATGTTCATAAATGAGAAATGCCCATTTGGTTCCAACCCATATTACTTTTTATCACGATTTTTGTAATACTGATAATTTTTTT
>JAABOM020000103.1:24983282-25012097 GCA_011800125.2 Solanum clarkiae | reverse complement strand
TTTTTAAGTTGTTATTATTGTGGTTTATAGTACATATTATGTTCTTTTTAAATAATATATGTTACTTAGATTTTTCTAATTTATATTGTACATATAAAATTTTGAGAGTCAATCAAATATTTTTATAAAAATTTATATTTATTTATTTTAAATTGCTAATAGCTGAAGCAGCTGGATAATTATTGTAAAATCAAGTTGAAACAGACACATTAATCGACAGCTGTCTTTAAGAAAAAATAATTTATTGGGGATAATATTGTAAATTCACAGCTAAAGTAGTTAAAAAAATAATTAATAGAAATGATATAGTAAAATCAAACAACTGAAGTAAGTACGTCAATCGATAACAATCTTTAAAAAAAAAATTATTAGAGGGGTGTATTATAAAATTCATAATTTAAGTAATTAAAAAGATAATTAATAAAAATAATATAATAAAATTAAATAGTTAAAATAAATATGTTGATTGACGATTATTTACTTAATCAGATATATCGACCGGCTTATATATATAGTAAAATAAAGTAAAGTAGTAATAAACAACTTATAAAAATAAAGAATTTTAAGCAATATTTTGATGAATTAAAATATTGTGAGCATCAGTTATTACGTGAGTCATACAGCCAGCGGCTACAATAAGGACAAGTATTTTTCTACCTAAATTCTGCAGAATCCAAGGGAAAAAAATATTAAAAACCAAAACTTGAATTATTTATTTTTTGTTTTTGTATTCGTATCGAATATCTGTATTGAAATCGAATTAAATCTCAATACAAAGTTTATTTTTCGTATAACACTTTCAATATATGTTGTTCGAACTCTTCAAAACAATTATTACATTTGTATCAGCTCCTCAAAAGGATAGTACTATATTTAAAGAATTAGACACACACAATTTTATTAAAGAGTCCAAATAACACGATCTTAACAAGATTTTTTTGGAAAAATTACCAAGTTACACTTTTTTATTATCATATTTTTTAATATTTTTATCCATTTTCAAAAATTTCAAAAATTTCTATTCTTTATCCGGATATAATTCATAATCTGGATAGTTAATTCAGTAATTCAGATACATTAATTTTGATTCTTAAACTATCTCAATGTTTAATGTATCATGCTTTAAATTTCATCTGCTAATACTTGAAAATACTAATTTTTCTATCCGAAATTGAATTACTGAATTAATATATTTAGATTGTCATATTTTTTTAAGAAATTTCTATAAATTTTGAAAAAAAATAAAAAAAAATAATAATTAACTCCTTACAATATATGATTTTTAAATTATATATTTTTTTGTTTTTAAAGCAAAAGGATCTCAACCATCTGAGCACAAAATCTTGAAATATAATTTCACTTAGAACACAGTTTATGATTTCTGGTTTTTCCAACAATAAACAGACATGAACTTTTGTAATTTGTACTCTATGGTCTGACACTGAATAAAAAGACAAGAACAGGTAATTAGAATATTAAATATTAATACACTAAACAATAATGTAGATACTGTTAATTTTTATTTTAATGATAAGATAGTGTTTTAAAGGAATTCATGGGTAGTGGTTGAGACAAAAAGAAAATGTAGTTGTGTATTTTTGGTAGTATAGCATAAGTCAACATCATTTTGTTTAATGCAAAACAAACAAAAAATCTCAATTTCCTCCTCATTTGATGCTACTTTTGTCTCTCACTCTTGACAAAACTTTCTTGAAGATTAACACATTTGAGAAAGAATTATGGTGTTTGGCTCAGCTTGCGTGCAGTTCGACTAATTAGTTGAGTGTATACTATTGTATTGTAGTTCTCCATTTTGTTTCATGTTTGTGAAGAAAGTTAGAAACTTTATGCTTTCTTTGTGATGGAGAAGAAGAGATCATTAAGAAATCCACAACAGATAGAGAAGAGTCAGGTTAGTTGTATGTGGGGATTGATTAACAGCCTTTATTTTGGTCAAAATCAGAGGAAACAGAAGCTGCTTTCAAATGGGAAAGTTATAGGTATGTGGTAACAATTCTTTAATCGGAAACAGTCTCTCTACCTCTACGAAAGCGGTGGTAATTCCGCAATGTTCTTGTTGTATACTGATATTAATCAATAATGGGGTTTTTGATCTTTGTTTTGCCCTTCTGTAGGCAAAAGTCCAAGAAAGATTGATGCTTTATCTTACTGCAGTGACCAATCATATTGTTTTGAGGTAAGTTTATAGCAAGAATAAGTTACCTTTTGACCTATGTTGCTCGGAGTCTTCAAAAGTGTCAGTGGGTGCGTCTCGAATTCGCCAAAAGTAGTGTAGTTTTGGAGAATCTGACACAGATGCTGCATTGATTGAAAGTGAAGAGTCCGCACAACTTAGCTTTTTGACAGTATTTGGAGAGTTGATTCTAGTGTACATTTTATGTTGCTCGGACTTTACAAAAATGTTGTTGTGCCTGTGTCGGATCCTTAAAAATTGTACTACTTTTGGAGGATTCGACACTCATAAAGAGTCCGAGTAACATAGTCACTAATAGGACTTGAAATTTTGGAGTATATTGTTGTTTTGGGCATGGAAAGAATTATTTGTCAAGGTGAATTTGAAGTTCTTATAGCAATGTAGTCATAAGACAATTAGCTTTTAACTTGAAGGAAAATTTGTTTCGATATCCTTGTAGATAAGGTAATGACCTTGTAGGCAGGGGCGGAGCTACATGTAGTGAAGGGGGTTCGATTGAATCCCATTTGTCGGAAAGTATACTGTGGACAATAGAGTAAAGCTGCAACATTCTTGACTTTTTTGAGTTCTCTTGTTAAAATTCCTAGTTCCGCGACTGCCTTTAGGAGTTATTCTGGTTGGCTTCTGTGTAGAAGTACATTGCCAGTGCAACTTATAATGGCTTGAGATTTGTTTGTCTCAGGATGGAGCTGAAGTAGAAGCTGTAATAGTTCGTACGAGTGATAAGAGGACAAAGACTTCCATTCAAGAAGAAATTTCGGGTGATATGCAAAAGGGCACTCAAATCATAGCGCGAAATGAGCAACACAGAGAAGTAGATTATGGACTATTTGATCATATGATAAGTAAATACAAGCCATCATCAAAGAAGAGCTGTAAGAATCAGTCACCTGTATACGATTGGAAGGATACAGAGGCCGGGGATATTCAGCTGGCGCCAGGTTCAGTAGAAATGTCTGTTCATACGTTAAAATTGGCATCCATATTAGAAGTTATTGGCAGTCAGATTCATCAAGAAAACGGAGATTCATGGAGGAGTATTAAGAATGATCAGCTTGATGAGATCAGTTTACAAGTACTTCAGACGAGTGCCAAAGTATTCATCGATCAGATGTTCATAGACCGGAAGTATATCAGCAAAGGTAGTGTGAGCTATGAGCCTGAACAGTTTTCCAATGCATTACAGATGTTAAATTCAAATGGAGATTTGTTTCTAAAACTCTTACAAGATCCGAATTCGCTCTTAGCAAAGCAAATCCGAAACATTCAAAACGTACAAATGGCAAGAGAGTCAATCAAGGCCTTCATGAGTAACAAACTACCAGACTGTGACATCTCGAAAGGTGAACATAAGCATCATCAATATGCATCCGAAGAAAGTTCCAGCTCTCGGCCTTCAAATAAAATAGTTGTTCTGAAGCCAATTCCTAGAACTGTTCGATGTTCTGAAAATGTTGCCTGCTATTGCTCATCTATGCAGTCTCATCATAGCACAAGTACTAAAGAGCAAAACGTGCAGCGAAAGAGCTTTTCCTTCAAAGACATCAAGAGGAAACTGAAATATGCAATGGGAGAAAAATGGAAAGAGAAGCATTTAGTTTCAGTAGGAAGTACTTTACATAAGCTTCACAACGTCAGCGATAGACAGAACTTAAAAGTTGGTAATGAAGGGAGAAGTCCATGCCTTGCTATTGCACAATCCACTAACTCGTTCACCGAGTCCACAAGTGAAGCACCTAAAGTCTCATTTCTGACTGAAAAAGTGCGTAAAAAGTTGGACGCGTCTACCATAAGCTACACCAAGAAACGGGCACTGGATATATCTACAGAGGCAAAGAGACATCTTTCTCAAAGATTAAATTTTGTCAACACTACAGGTGAAGCTGTGATGAGCACACAAACCTCAAGAACATTGGAAAGGATTCTTTCCTCGCCTGAGCATGATCGTTTGTTCAACCATAGTTCAAAAGAGCATCGGGAAAGTAATCCTGAACAAACAAGTTACAACGGTATGTTTCCGTTCCATTTACTTGAGAATTCTTTGGTCTTCATATGCACATAGAATTTTAAGTTGTTAACATTCATTTCTTGCAGATACAAGTATTGCAGAATTGCCCCGTGAACCAACACTTACTGGTTTTCGAAGTCCTCAAGGACACAAGGATTGCCAGCATCTCAATAACTCAATGGTGGTAAGTTTTGCATCCTCTCCCACTAACATGACATGGAAATATTGCGAAAAATGTTTTATTACTTGTTTTCTGTTTACTTCAGTAAAAGCGTTAACCCTGTTGCACCATCCTATTTAGGCTTCACCTTCAGAAGTTTGGTCTCCTGGTTCATCAACAGATGTTTCATCATCGAGTCCGTATAGCATTTACAAGTTGAGGGTTGTTGACAGCATTATAGACAGAGGAGACCACCCAAGTCCAGTGTCAGTCCTCGAACCAGTTTTCACTGATGATCTAACCAGCCCTTCAAGAAATCCACAATGTAAGTAACACAAAATCTTCTAGTTAATTTCACGTATCATCACTAAACTATATGAAGAGAGCCTTGGCGTAGATAGTAAAGTTGTTGTCATGTGACCAAGATGTCACGGGTTAAAGCCGTGGGAATGAAGCCTTTTGCAGAAATGCAGGGTAAGACGGCAATACACTAGACTTAGACCCTTGCATAGCCTGAACCTTAGCGCACCAGGCTTCCCTTTGTAGTCACTAAACTTTATCCACTATAACAGCAAAGTCACAGAACTTCATGTTCATTGCAGCTGACACTGTATTACAACCACGTCGTCGTATTGACTTTGAGGGATGTTTAAACAAACAATCCACTGAAAATGCCATACTGAATCGCGCTGAACCAGATGCCCTTCGTTCTTACATTCAGTCAAGTTTGCACACTCTTCACTTGAACTGGGAAGAGCTTTGGCTAAATAGGCATCTTTCAGAGCAAATGCTCGATGCAGTGCTATCCGATGAACTAGAGACATTAGCTCTTCAATGTCATTCTGAGCCTAAACTCTTGATGGACTACACAAATGAAGTTCTACTAGAAGCATATGATTTTCACTTCAGATTTCCTCCGTGGCTATCGTTCTATCAACCCAAAATCTTGTCCTTTCCACCGGAAAAACAACTAGTGGAAAAGGTCATGAATGAAGTGAGACAACACCTAGTTCCATTGATGGAACAACCTACATTGAATGATTATGTTGAGATTGATTTGTCAAAATCTGGTTCATGGCTTGATATACGAGACGACACTGAAGATATTCTTACTCAAATCACAGATGATGTTCTTGAAGAATCAATTATGTATACTGTTCTCCAACTTCATACCTCTTTATTGTGTAGCTAAATTTAGCTTCTTTGAACATTCATTGTCCCCTTCTCTTGTTGTTTGTAATGAGAATTTTTACACCTTAGCTAGTATATATCTTCTTGTTTATTGCTACAGAACATAATATTCAAGGTTCGAACTCGAGATCTCTTGTTAAGAGTTGTTTAAAATTATTGTTATGATGATTATAGTTGATGTAGTTGCATACATTTGTCTCAAGACAAAAAACAATAACATATTGAAACATTGGACTGTGCAACACAATTTCATATTCAAGGTTCGAACTCGAGATCTCTCGTCGAGAGTTGTTTAAAGTTATGTTGTGGTGATTATAGTTGATGTAATTACATGCATTTCTCTCGAGACAAAAAACAATAACATATTGAAACATTGGACTGTCTGTATTGTATCGAAAAGTCCAACACAATTTCATATTCAAGGTTCGAACTCGAGACCTCTCGTCGAGAGTTGTTTTAAGTTATTGTTATGGTGATTATAGTTGATGTAGTTACATGCATTTGTCTTGAGACAAAAGGACATAACATGTTGGACTGTCTGTATTGTGTCGAAAAGTCCAACACAATTTCATACTCAAGATTCGAACTCGAGACCTCTCATTAGAAGGCTTAGACATATAAGAGTACTTACTGCTTCATCGCAACTGTTGTCATGCAATGCTTAATAGGTTTTTAGACAGTAAACCAAAAATCTTTTTGAATAACCAAAGATTGTTCAACAAATTCTTTTACTAATTTTAAATGTAATATTAAATATTTAGGTATTTTTTTAATATAAGATAGAGAAATATTATCTACAAGTCAATATCTTCATAAAAGGAGGCCATAAATTTGTAGGTTTTTTTCTTTCATAAAATAATGCCTCTATTCACAGGCAAGTTGACAATTTGGAAAATTGACAGCTTTTCACGTGCAAGTTGGCAATTTGAAAATGATTTTCCGATACCCGTTACTCGAGATTCTAGATTATTCCATTTTCTCAGTAAATATCAATCGTACCAATAATAAATTTGTGTATTATGTTTTTCACTTCCTTGTGGAAATGATTATGATTATGTTTTGTTAGGTAAATATATAAAAACTATATATTATTTTGTATCAATATGTATATTTCTTATATTTATTGCTCATACAAATGGACAGATTCATGGCACGAATTAATACAATAAATATATAGAAATGCATGATAATGAAAGATTTGCTATGAATAATAATATTAAAACTATAATTATGTATGCCAATTGAGCTTTAAACTGCAGTGTGAAACTATACTTTAAAAAAATGTATTTTTTACGATTATTATTCCATATGTCCAAAATATATAGTGGCTTGATTAATATAGTTTCGTTAAAATATTCACTTAAAAGGTGAAATATTCCTAAAGATCAAATATCGAGAGATAAAATTGACTAATATTTATTGTTTATAAGAAAAAATTTCGTTTAAAGATTCAACTTTTAACCCACGTTAAGATGGCAGGACAAAGCTGACAAGCTGAAGGAAGAATACGTAGTCCCGCCCATGTGAAGTGCCGAAGAGATAGAACAATACGGAAGCCACGGAGTTAAAATGACAAGATTGCCTTTCGTAGTAAAATGACGACGTGGGCACATATTATAGATTTGATAGTAAAAGTAGAACTCCCACTTATACATTTTTGAAACTAAGAAAACTAACATAGTATAGACCCTTCGATGAATTTTTTAATTTTTAAATAATTAATTATTTTTATATATCTATATCTATATTTTTATCTATCTTTATCTTATATACTATATTAAAAGTACGAAGACCTTAGAAATGTTGTTTTAACTTTTTGTCCTTAATTAAAAATCTCTTCTTCTTTCCATTAATATTTAATTATATTTATAAAATTAATTTTTAAAATATATGAAAAAAATAATAAAATAAATCGCTATGAAAATTCCGTCGACAAAAGTGTGTGTGTTTCTTGCCCTCCCAAAATGTTGGCTCCACGAAACCATATTATAAAAATGTCATCTTCCCGCCGTCCTAAAACCCTCCATAAACCCTAGCCCCCATTTTTCCTCTGTATTCTCCGACCTCCTTTTCCGGCAATGGAACCTGAAGCACAGGCCAAGAAATCAAACCTCGTACTTATCCTAGATTATGGTTCTCAATACACCCATCTCATCACTCGCCGAATCCGAAGCTTATCGGTTTTCTCGCTCTGTATCAATGGCACCTCTTCCTTAGACTCCATAACTGAACTCGACCCACGTGTCATCATCCTCTCAGGTGGACCCCACAGTGTGCACGCGGACGGGGCGCCGTGTTTCCCATCTGGGTTTATTGAGTATGTGGAGTCGAAAGGGATTCATGTGTTGGGGATTTGTTATGGGTTGCAGCTTCTTGTTCAGAAACTTGGTGGGGTTGTGAAGATTGGGGAGAAGCATGAGTATGGGAGAATGGAAATTGAGGTTCAGAAGAATAATGGGTTGTTTGGGAATAAACAAGTTGGGGATAAACAGGTTGTTTGGATGAGCCATGGTGATGAAGCTGTGAAGTTGCCGGAAGGGTTTGAGGTTGTGGGGAGGAGTAATCAGGGAGCTGTTGCTGCTATTGAGAATAGGGAAAAGAAGTTCTATGGGCTCCAGTATCATCCTGAGGTAAAATTTCAATTTTTGTGGAAACAAGATTGATATTTTCTAAGTTATTTTGAACCATTGTTTAGTGTTTGGTTTGATATAAAATTAGGTCGCTGTAAAGATACTAAAATGGATGATTGAGTATAGAGAATTGCAGTTAGAATGTAAAAGATAGCATTTTGATGATGTTATGAGTACTAAAGATTGGCAACAAAGTCTAAATTTTAGAAGAAACAAGTAAGATGGAGGCGAAGCAGCCTGAATGCTGCACCCTAGATGGCGAAAGTCTAGTAGCGGAAAGCATCACTAACTTACACTCTTACCCGAGTAGCATATGGGGTCATATCAAACACACCTTTGAATCAAATTAAATTGCTTGTTGCTGTGAAGCTTTAAAACTCTTAACTTGTTCCTCTTGTTACTTTTGACCTGGATTATGGTTGTTATACTTCACATTTATTTGAGTCTTTCTTTGCATTGTTTCCTTGTGACTTGCTATATTTTCGTTTTGGTGTATGGAATTGCTACATCTGAGTCAAGGGTCTTTCAATACAACCTCTCTACTGTTGTTGTTTTTATTTGGGTGTTAGATGTATTCAATAAAGCATGTAAGTTCCCTTCTAACTTATAAAAAATGGGTAAATAATCTTTTATCAAATATGAACGTGTGTGAGGTATTATTTGTTTGCTATACTGAGTGTTTCTTGGAGATTGAGGTGTTCCCTTTGTTTTCGCTAATCAAATTGGCACCGAGGACTAGGAGCTAATTGTTGCATGGTAGAATTGCTACTGGAAAATTATTGGACTTGCCATTACTTGTCCTTTAGATGAGCCTTTGGTTTCAAATTGATGTCCATAATAGTTTTGCAAGTATTTTGGTCTTTTTATGGCCATAGTCCTCTTGCATCTCTTATACAGTGGTTAAGCATACTCCTATGCATGATATGCTTAACCATTCGTTAATGTGCACAATTTTGGTTTCTAGGATCCTCCCTCACTGCTCATCATTCTTTTCGAGGATCCAATAATGCTTGAATGATTGCTTTACATATATAGGTTTTATGTGATAGAACATCAAGGACACTTTAAAGTTCGGAGTTTAAGGGATAGTTGATTGAGTTTGATTGACTGATATTCTAGATGTGCTTCATATAACTTGTGAAAGATATAGAAGTGGGAGGAAATGAAGAATATTCATAGGATCGTTACTTCTGCATCTGTATTAGTGAACACGAGCAGAATTGTTAGAAAGAGAACAGAATTTCATTGACCTATCAAATAAAAGTTATAAACCCAAAGCATATTGATCTTGTTCCATTACAAGATTAAGGTTTATCAGTCATTTCCTAGATGCAAATTCATTTGGTCTTTGTTTGGTTCATAGGATAGGACCCTCAGACTATGTCGTCACCTTATTATTTGGGAATATTCATTTCTGACTTATTATGCTTCCTCCAGTTTTGGAATTTCTGAATATGTACTAGTAAAATATTCATCTGCACTGACGACATGAATGTTGTCTAGGTGACACACTCGGTCGAAGGGATGGATACATTGCGACACTTCCTATTCAATATTTGTGGGGTTACAGCAGGCTGGAACATGGAAGATGTTCTGGAGGAGGAAATAAAAGTAATTAAAGACATGGTAGGACCTGAAGATCATGTAATTTGTGCTTTATCTGGTGGCGTTGATTCCACAGTTGCAGCTACCGTGGTACATAAGGCTATCGGAGACAGGCTTCATTGTGTTTTTGTCGATAATGGTCTGTTAAGGCAAGTCTCTAGTCTTGCTTCTCTATAAGCTGCTGATTATCCCATTATATTCCACAGTTGGAGTTTTCTGTTAATCGGCTAATCCATCAGTGCCTGCTTCATATCCTTGACGATGTTGACATGGGTTTTGCGTTATCTTTTTTAGGTATAAGGAGAGAGAAAGGGTGATGGCAACCTTTGAGAGTGACCTCCATTTGCCTGTAACCTGTGTTGATGCTACAGAAGAATTTCTCAGCAAACTAAAAGGTGTAACGGAGCCTGAAATGAAAAGGAAAATTATTGGGAAGGAGTTCATCAACATATTTGATATTTTCGCACATGATTTGGAGAAAAAACTGGGTAGGAAACCTACTTACCTAGTCCAAGGAACCTTGTATCCTGATGTAATAGAGTCTTGTCCCCCGCCTGGAAGTGGAAGAACACATTCTCATACGATCAAGAGCCATCATAATGTTGGAGGGCTCCCAAAGGACATGAAGCTGAAGCTCATCGAGCCACTGAAACTTCTATTCAAGGATGAGGTTTCATATTATCTTCTACAACTTTTGCATGCGTCTCCACATTAACTTCTTGCATAATGAACTATAATATTACACTTATTCAATCAAACGGGTGATTTTCTCTCCGACTACTGGTCATTAAAGAATACAAAAGAAAGAATTTCAAATTTACAAGATACGATCTATCTAGATCTAAAGTTTCAATTCCAACAAATATTGAACTAAAAAAAATTCTTGCTTTCGAAATGGTTTGCCATCTGAGATGACTCTATTATTTCGATTTGTTATTTGTTATTGAATTGCGTGTGCATAAAGACCATAAAAACTCTCACAGGTTCGTGCATTGGGAAAGATTATGAATATCCCTGTGGCTTTTCTCCAGCGCCACCCATTTCCAGGCCCAGGACTCGCTGTCCGAATTCCAGGAGATGTCACAGCAGGGAATTCCTTGGATATACTTCGTCAGGTATTAGGAGTTCTCCAGTATTACTAGTAATTTCTTAATTCGTTCTGTTTTGGTTCCTCGTCTTATAAAGACTTCTGTTGTTTAGGTTGATGAGATCTTCATTCAATCAATCAAAGATGCTGGAATCTACGATGAAATCTGGCAAGCTTTTGCCGTCTTCTTACCAGTGAAAACTGTTGGAGTACAAGGAGATCAAAGAACACATTCCCATGCTGTTGCTCTAAGAGCAGTCACGAGTCAAGACGGAATGACAGCAGACTGGTACTTATATTCGTTCCCACATACTGACCACCACTCTATATGCTGTTATATTTACATGTCATGAGCTAAACCTCTTTATTTTTGAAATTGTAATTTCCTTTTAGGTACTACTTCGACTTCAAGTTCCTTGACGATGTATCAAGAAAGATTTGCAACAGTGTTCGTGGTGTAAATCGAGTTCTTCTGGATATTACATCAAAGCCTCCATCAACAATTGAGTGGGAATGATTTGCTATAAAGAATGTTACATTTGGTGACCAAGGGAATACCCTGTAGCTGCTTCTTTTTTTCTTTTTTCCTTTTTGGGGGTTTGGAAGGTGATGAGGGTGCAAAACAGAAAGGGAAAAAGCCCATGAAACAAGTATAGGTCCTTTTGTTGTGTGGTAGAAGTGGGTTAATTGATGCAACTTTTTCCTCAAATCTTGGTGGTGCTTCTTTTCTTCTGCTTGATATTGTTGATGTCTCGATCAGCTTACACGCGCTAGTTAAGGGGTTGTTTGGTATGTGAGATATGGACAACAATCCCACAATAAAATGTGGGATTAATTTTATTCCAGTGTTTGATTTGAGGTATTAGCTAATTTTGAGATTGTTTTAGTTTCATCATTTGTAGTAAAATGGTGAGATTACCATTTCATATAAAAGATGAGATAAAATACTGACATCCTTGCAATATCCCATCTTCCATACCGAACAACCCCTAAAAAGGTATTGAATTCTACTCACTAAAGTTTATGATGAAAAAATCAGATTTTTTTTTTTTTTGGAAACCTAAGTTTATGTCCATTTAAAACAAATTTTTTACGTTCATATATTCCCTTGCAATTTGTGCCCTCCTCTATTAAATTTGTGCAGGATATCACAGAGGATTAAGATCAGTATTTTATGATATCAATATGTATCGATATATCAACAAAGTATTACAATGAATATATTTTCTACTAATTTAGAATTTAATAAATAACTTTGTTCACTTAAAGAATTTTCTCTTAACTATTTTATTTATTAAAAAAGAGCTCAAAATTATATGATACGATGGGGTATCAATATACCGACGGTGTATCACAAGAATATATTTTTTACTAATTTAAAGTTTAATAAAAAATTTGGTGACTTTAATATTTTTCTCTTAATCGGTCTATTTCTTAAAAAAAGATATAAAAACTACATGATACCAATAGGGTATTAATATACCGATGGAATATCATAGATAATTAAGTTCAATATATCGTCAAAGTATCAAATAGAATTAAGTTCATTCTATATGATAGCAGTTTGGTGTGTGTATATATGTATATATATACACCCTGGAAATAGAATTAAGTTCATTCTATATCAACAAATCCAACCTTTACTGGAAAAAGCTATAGGCATCCCTTTCTTTAGGGTGTTCACAACTTTTGTGGGGTTTTACAGAATAAAAGTAGTTTTGGTGGTCCTGATACTCTTGTCCACTTGGGTTCTTTCTTAGATTTGAGGGATATGTGAGGCCCTCTCTTCACATTTCAGGTCATTTGAGAATTTAACTACCTCTATATGATCGGGCTCTTTCCCGGACCCTATGTATAACGGAGACTTTAGTGCACCAAGCTTTGCCTTTTTTCTATTACTGCTAATACTAATTAGTATTATTATCTAATATGACCCCTTTTCACTGGTCTTCTCAGCAACTGTCTTCAATCATAAACTTATCCTGCTTGGAAAATAGTATTATATCTTTTGAATCAAGGATCTTTCGGAAACAACTTGCTTGTGTGATTACACTGGGGATGTCGTTGTCTTCAATCATGAACTTAACATGGTATGAACATACTCAAGACCCCTATCGTAGTTCCCAATGTGACGGTTGCATTCTAGTTATGATGAGAAAGAATAGATTTTTCGAAGCAACCCCTTAGATTCCAGTCCCAGGAGTCACTTTCCTGAATGAAAGCATTTGGTACATGTACTAGTCCGTGGAAGAGTAAAAGGGGGTCACCATGACGGTTCATTTATTGTGCTTCCCTTAGATTCCTGTCCCAGGAGTCGACTTTCCTGAATGAAAGCATTTGGTACATGTACTAGTCCGTGGAAGAGTAAAAGGGGTCACCATGAAGGTTCATTTGTTGTGCTTTCTTTTCGGGAAGCTGCTGCAGGATAACCAACTACTAGTCTTCAGCTAGAGGGATTTGTTTCATAAAAATCTCCCTTTGTTCAAGAAAGAGCTTAAGCATGTTTAAAACAACAACATACCTAGTGGAATCCCACGAGTGGGGTCTGGGGAGGGTAAAATGTACGCGGACCTTACCGCTATCTCATAGAGATAGAGAGGCTGTTTCCAGAAAACCCTCATTTCAAGAATCAAGCCCCATATAAGTAGAATATACTAGATACGGAATAAAAGGGAAAGAGCTTAAGCATGTTTATAATACTCGAATTATTTAACAAGAATGTACTTGCTGCTGGATCTTAAGTCTCAATAATGTTGAATGACTTAAAGCAAACACCAAATCATTTCCATTCCTGAAGTGACCTTTCAACTTTCTTTGTGGGACAGAACAACAGCAGGATTCATCAAACTCTGCTTTCATAAACTTTTTAAAGGACCCCAAAAAAGTGATGATCAAGAAAGAGGATGATGCATTATAAAAAAGTTGCTCCAAATTACAACTTTCCTCTAGGCTTGGCAAATCTTTGAAAAAAGCATATAAAATACAATAATATACACAAACTCAAACTATCCTCTAAGGATATGATTCACCAAGAGATGGACTAAATTGACCAACCTTGAGGGACTAATCTTCAAGATTTCCAAACTACTCTCTGAAGTGCTTCTCTAATTGTTCCAACTGCTACTGTTTTCGATCTACTCGACTGCAAAGGAGAAAATACCAAATAATGAGTATTAATCTTTAGTTGCAATATAAATGAAGGGTCTAACACAATAAGCTTGGAAAAGCACACATGAGAGTCTGTCGTTTCGTACTCCCTCTATCTCGTTTATGTGGCATACTTTCCTTTTTAGTCCACCCCCAAAAGAGTCACATTTCTATAATTGGAAACAATTTAACTTGAAATTCACTGGTTACCCTTGCTGAAATGATTTATAGTGTTTTAGACCACAAATTCCAAAACTCATCCATTCTTAAACTTTGTGCCAAGTCAAACAGTGCCACATAAATTGCGATGGGAGGAGTATTTCATAAGTTGCGGCAAATTTTTTTGTATTTATTTTGGCCATAAAAAAGAGCTCGTCCATGACAAACCTTGCATTCAATAGCAATGGATAGAATTCCATCAATGTTGGAAGACTGAACTGTATGGCAATCCATTTGTAGGTCAGTCAGCGCCTCCATAATTTTAAGCAACAAGCTCTCGCTCCAAAGACAACTCATCTTGACCGAGACTTCCTTATCGATCATATTGATGACAATACTATCAGCTGAACTACGTTTCAATAATCCATTGCAGCTTTCAGGTTCCATCTCATCCATATCACATGCCTTCCGTTTGTTCGGTAGTGATCCCCTCATGTCATTGAATTTGCTAGTGCCACAATTATCAGATGTCTGCTCTGCAGTATCATTTGATTGTCTTGCTGATCTAGCCTCCAGCTCTTGAACTCTCCTTTCAAGCTCTTTCATGTATTCTATTGCCTCATCGAGTAGTGATATTTTGTCAACCTGCAACCACCAATGGAAGAAAAAAAACATAACTCGATCAATGTGCCATCATACAACAGCTATGTAAACTTGCGGAGATATTCCAGCACCTTGCTACCAGTTGGCAGAATCGAAGCAAGATGCATAAATCTCTCATTTATCTTTTCTCTTCGCCTTCTCTCTGAAATAACACGGTTCCTATCAATGTCATCAACTTCTGGTCTCCAAAGGCTGTTCTTTTTACCATTTTCTCTGCTGAATTTATGTACAATACCACCATGCATTCTAGGAACTTCAAGAAGTACCTTCTTCAATAGTTTTTGGGCAGTTCCTAATCGCGGCATCTGAATATCGTTCTTCCAACCAACAAAAGTTGACTTTTTGTTAATATTTCTAAAATGTGGTCCCAAAGTTAATTGGTCAGAACTCTTTAGAAGGATAGAAAGGACAGCTTGATATTGCGCATCATCTCTTTGGTGATCTGGTTTCTTCTGATCATTCTCTTGCCGGTCTAGTAGACGAATCTTAGTTTCCTTCTCTCCACTCGAAAGAGGGGACAACTTTTCACAATTTGCATTGTTTTGAGAGATGCAGTCACTGGAATTCAAAGAATTATTCGCTTCATTACTCATATTATCATCCATGAACTTCCAGCTTTGAGCTTGTGAAGTTTCCTCAATAACATCTACCACCATCAATGAATCTTCTGCCTCTTGATTGGCAACAAAACCATTTGAACTATCATGAGGTGAACTGTAGTTGTTTTCAACTGGATAAGCATCACTTCCAAGTGCATTATGATCAGGCTTTTGGCTAACGACATTTATGTCATATTTTGCATCATTGGAGACATAATTAGGCTTCTTCGAAATAACGGAGTGATCAACCACTAGAAAATAATTTTTTATTTGCTGAATGAGGTTGAGATCTTCTATGACCTGCAAAAAACATGTTACAATAAGGAAAAAATATGATCACCATTAATTACTGATATCTTGCAAAACATCTGAACAACTGAAGAGACAAATTGTAACTGGCTTACAAGCTCGGTGACTCCCAGCTCAATAACGCCTCCTAAATAGGGAAAGCATACAACAGTCTACAAGTTGCAAAGAGAGGAAAAGGTGTTGATCAACCACATACTCCATAGGAAAGGAACGAATGACATAAAGCAGGAGCTGATGCATACAGCATACTCCTATCTGTTAGTAGAGATTTGTTTCATGCATTTAAGAAATTTTAAGTGATAGACAACACAATAAAAAAAATTAGAGCAAGGGTAAATATTTGAAGTTTTGTCTCTGCATGCATGCACATCTCCGCATGCTCGTGTGTGTGTTTTTGTGTGTGTGTGTGTGTGTGTGTGAGAGAGAGAGAGAGAGAGAGAATGAGGAGTACCTGGATAGATGCACTCTGGTGAGGCAAAGAGGAGTTAACCGGTAACATAGAGAAACAAAAAAGAAAAAGATTTCAGAATCTTCAATGAACTGATATAAAAGGGTGTGCATTATTCGGTTTTAAGGTCTTAAACGAAAGTAACTGACAAAAAATTTTCAGTTCTTTTGGTTAGATTTTTCCGTGTATTTCGGCTAGTTTCAGTTTCATTTTGCATGAGTTCTTAGAAAGTAATGATACCTTTGCTATTGTTGAATTATCTTATAGTATCAATTAATTTCTAACTCATGACAAAACAATTTTGTAATTTGCATGGACTAATTAGAAACTCAAAAGAGGCATAAATCAAATCGTCTAAAAGGACCTACGCCAATTCAGTGCTCAGTTGGCCAATTTTACTAAAAAACGAACAAACAGAACTTAATTAACCCAAAGTCGACCAAATGCACACCCTTAAGACTGAGGTTGCAGTTAAAAAGCTGATACATGAACCATATACTTGCCTTTGCTAGCAAAGAACGAGAGAAGACTCTACTCTCGGCTTGGTGAGCGTTGCAAAGCCAGATTGTTTCATTTGTTATGAAGGTCTTCCCTGGCAACCTGTGCGATAATCTTACAGCAATCAAACTGTCTATACTGAACACATTATGCACTGTTGTTTTAAGAAGAGGATAGATATCAACCATTTACTTTCCTATCTACTCTTAGAACAAAACTAAATGAAGCATCGTTAATAAACTTCAAATCTTAAAGGGCGAAGCAGTCCACCTGAGCATAAGAAAACAAATGATTTCAGGAGAAGACCAGAAAGATTGTTTTTTTACATTATATGAGGTTATGAACTTTGAGAAATCTTTGTTATAACCAAGTGTGACCTTGGTGGATTGTAAATTCTAATCAAGACATCAGAAAACAAACTCCATGCATAAGATTTAGAATTTCAAGAAATTACCCTTGGCCAACATTGAAGACGAATGACATGCATACTAAGAAATACCACTCTGTATCAGTGAGATCCTCCGGAGATAATGAAGCCGACGGCCTTTTGGCCTGTGGTTGTATGTCGTCTTCACTTTCACCTGTTAAGAGGGAACTATAAAGTTCTTTCAATTGCTCAGTTCTCTGCAGCCCCAGCTGGTTTTCATTAACTTCCCCCGCCTGAACAGTCTTCCTGGTCTTGATATCCCCATTATAGTACCCATCACTCCATTTCAACACGCTAGAAGATAATATCCCCGATTTTAGAACATTATTTTCAAAGCATATACAATGAAACATGTTCCCAAAAGGGATATATACATTGACAACAACATACCCAGTGTAATCTCGCTAGTGGGGCCTAAAGAGGGTAAATTGTATGCAAACATTACCTATACCCTGTGGGGTAGAGAGGTTATTCTAGAAGACCCTCGGCCAGCATATCAAAGTAGTTATTAAAAAGGAAATAAGGCAGCGGAAAAAACAAGTCAATTAATAAGGAAAGCAATATAGAGCATTCAGAAAAAGAAATCCTTGACAAAGTAAGCTCCCACTATGCACGAAGTCCAAGTAAAAGACAACACAACATGGGTTCTACTTTATGCAGCCTTACCTTGCATTTCTACAAGAGACTGTTTCTGCGGCTTGTACACATCTACTGGTCACTCGGCAGGAAGCCTTACTGTTGTGCCAAGGCTTCCCTTCTTACGGGGGAGATAAATTATCAAGAATTAGTAACAGAAGTTGAAATCAAATTGATATATCCTATTTCCTAACAGTGCAAAAACTGCAATTAGGGATTGTACATGAATAAAGGAAATTTAACATAAGCACCATCATTCTTCACCTTAAACTCAAGACTTTTTCCCATTCCAAAAATTTACTAGTCCTTTAATTTAAACACTTACTCTCAAATGAAATTCAAGCAGAACACAACAACAACAACAACAACAACATAAACAACAACAACAACATAACCCGTGGAATCCCACAAGTGGGGGTCTGGGGAGGTAAAATGTACGCAGGCCTTACCACTACCTCATAGAGGTGGAGAGGCGGTTTCCTGGGACCCTCGTCTCAGGAATCAACAACAACAACAGCATATCCAATGTAATTATAACTCCAGTTCCGATAGAGGACTAATGTAAAGCAGAATAAGTAAAACAAATACAGCCATGCTAAAACAATTAACAGAAGAACAATTAGAAGGATAAGTTAGCTCTTATTACCCTGGTTCTGTAACTGGAATTGACCAAAAGATAGCATAGCTCCATTGAATGCCTCTGACAGCAAGAGCAAGCTGCTTTCTCAAGTTACCTGGGACTCCATCTTGGTCTTGGTGTCCCATAGCCATTTTCAAAAAGCTTCAACCTTTTGTCTCACCAAAATGACTGAAAAAATTCAGCTCAAGATTCTAAGAACAACACTACCAAAATCAGAAAGCATAAATCTTGAATCTTGTTCCAAATGGGATCTCAGTTCTCCGGTCCACACCCATATTGGTCCATACACACAATTTTTCAGTTTCAGATTTCAAGAAACCAAACATAAAACACCCATTTTTTCACAAAGATAATATTAATGACTAAGTATCCTTTTTTTGAGCTAAAATCATTAAGACAGAGACATGCTACAACTTGGTATATATTGAGCTACTTAATTGCTGTTTCCATAAATCCCCTTAAGTTGGAAATGTACATGAAGTGGGTTTCAATGGTGGGAGTAATTATGCTAAAGAATTGTACTGAAAAGGGGTGGGAAAAAAGGTTAAAGAAAAGCAAGAAAAATCAAGTCTTTGGGAGTCAGAAACTGAAACACTTTGGGCCTACAGTGCAAATCAAGAAGTGATTAATCTTTTTTTTCCGTATATTTGCACCAGTGAAGCCTTACTATATTCGATTTCGTGCCGTTTAAGCATTCTTATTAAGGAATATTTTATTTTCAGAGGTCAAACTCGAAATCTCTGATCAAGAGAGAAAAATAGTTTTATCCGCTACAGTACATTCTCAAGTGTACCATAAGAGTATAAACCTAAAGGAGTTTAATATAAAAAAAATTAGTCATATATTAAATAATTTAATGGTTAGTGATAAATAATTTATTTATTTATAAATAATATAAATTAAACTTATGGTTAGTGATGGCTCTTGTGGGAGGGAGAAAGTAAGCTAAAAAATAAAATAAACAAAATTCAAGTGAAAAGACAAAAATGATTATGGCATGGGATACAAAATTTTTCATTTTGAATTTTTGAAGTCCTTAACTTCTTCTATGGACAAGTTAACAATTGAAAATGAAAGATATTTTTTATTCAATTTTTTTTACCAATTTTTTGTTGTATATTAGGTTGTTATAAGTTAACAATATAGAAAATATTTGAAAACTTACAACTTATTGACACAATTGCAATAACTAAATAAAATTTATATTTTAATCGATCAATTTAACTATTTAATAGAAAAATGAGAATACATGTCAAAAAGAAAAAAAAATCCAAATTCAAATGGAAAATGTCCGATGTGAACACTTTATTAAAAGTTTGGAGTGTTTGAATTGAAATATAATTTAAAATAAAAAATTAATTATGTATTAAACTCATTGTATTTAAACTTCAGAAAATGACCATCAATAAAGAAAACATGAAACACAAAAGACAAAAATAATAAAGCGGGAAAAAAATTATCAGATTTTTTAAAAATAATCTCTCTATCTCTATAAGATAGTGATAAAATTTGCGTACATTTTACCCTTCCTAGACCTAACTTATAAGATTTCAATAGATATATTGTTGTTGATGATAAAAAATAAATCAATTACGGAATATTTTTCTAAAATGTCCAATATCTGTTTTATATCTTCGCCTTTTTGACAATAAATCAGAATTCTCGTGGAGAATAGGCGAATATACGAGATTATACTGACCAGTACATATGATTCGATTAAGGTTTGAATAATCAGGAATCCTATCGTCTTTTTGACCATAAAAATCTGAACTAAACAATTTCTGTCTCGCCTGATCATTGGTTACTGAGAGGTTATATCTTCGCTTGCGAGAAAGAGAATGCGCGTTCATTCAATCCTGATCCTTGTGGATCGAAAGGTAGAATAGACTGGACCTGCACGACCCTCCTAATAATATCCATAAATAACTTGTTTTTGACTTCGACTTTCTTGTGCTAGAACTTTAGCTCGGAAACTTAGTAAGCAAAATTCACATATTTTTTGTGATTTATCCTACTTGTCACAAGTATATTTACCTATTTTCAATATTTACGTCAAATCAAATAATTATACACACATATAATAGATCTTTAATTAAAAAAATATTGAGTAATATTTTGTGTAGTAAAACTATGGGATCATGTAAAGTAGCACGTGGAGTGATGATTGCCTATAATTTGTGGGTCTTCACAACAATAAAATAAGATTAAATTAATTAATCACAGTAATTAATTCATAAAAGGCAGACAGCTTTGAAAATTAATTAAGACACATGTATCATTAAGTTTTAATATTGGAGATAATTACAATCAAATTGCGCTGTCACGTCCAAAGTTTACTATAAAATTGTTGTGTTTTTCTCTTCTACGTATTACTTTTAAAGAACATTTATAAGTAAATCTTTTTTATGTAATTTCTATTTTAAGGGATTTTTCTTCATTAAATATTTATCCTATTTTATATATTATCATAGTTATAATATAATTGTGGTAGACCTAGATCAACATTTCACTCACGAAATTATAATTGATTATTATATTAATCAAGATATTTTGTGTGCATCGATGAGTTCCATCATGTAATTGTTGCAATATCAGTTGCAAATTTGTGTTGTCCTTGTGATGAATGATCCCAGATTTCGATGGATAGTATTAATATCCAGTTCATCTGAAATTAATATATAAATTCACAAAAATTACTGTAAATAGCAAATATTGGGTTTACTATAGTGAACTTTATTTTTTTATATATATTTTTTTAAAAAGTAATAATATTATGTTAGGTGAAAATTCACCATTTATAGTCATTTTTTATATTTTATGTCATAAATTTCAACTCTTTAAATCATTTCATTACTGTATAAGATGCATATTATTTATGTATAAAAATTTATATTATTAATTTTATTATATTTAATAAAAAATTTATATTAGGTGTAAAAGTCAACAGAACTTACATCACATTTGTTTGGTAGTTTAATTTTATACGTTGTTTAATTAGATCTTAATAATTCTACGTGATTAATACTCATATAACTTATGAGAAAAATTTATGTATAATTTTATGCGGGGTAAAGAGTGAAATAAATAGGTAGAAATTAATTATACATAAATTAAAATAATAAAATTACATATTTGTTCCTTTTTACTTTACCTTCAAAGTTATTTTAAAAAAAAAAAAAATCATTGTTAATAGCATTAAAGAAAAATTTAGACACAAATTAATTTCTTCCATTGCCCTTTCTCTAATCTATTTTAAATGTGCATCCAACGAGCAAATACTTATATTAGATTAAAACTGAACGATGTTACTTGACAATTCTGTCAAAATCAATCAAATGCTAGTTTTTTTTTATTTTTTACTTTCATTTTTTTTTTAGTTTATGCTTATTTTTTTAAAAAATATATTTACTCTATACTATTTGAAAATAATTGAAATTCTTTTCATTTACAACTAATTAAATCATTGATTAATTTAAATTACACAATATACATATAGGTATTAGTTACATATTTTTGAATGTTATTATACATTGATAACTATTGACCAAGACAATCAAATCTGTTTACTTGTTTATTTGTTAATACAATAACAATAACATACCCAGTGTAATTCCACTAGTGGAGTACATTTGTTAATCCTTACCGCTACCTCATAGAAGTAGAGAACCTGTTTCCTAAAATCCTCAGTTCAAATTCCAAAGACAAAATATTTGTTAATAGCATATATTAATTTATTAACTCACTAAATATTTAATAATTAAAAAATAAAAACATGAATTTACTAATTTTTTTTAAACTTCACGTGACTGAACCCTACATTATTAATACCCTTTAATGTGTGTGTTTGCGGGGTGGGGGGTGGAAGAGACCAAAATATAATAATTAAGAGAATCTATTGTTGATGTAGATCTAGTTTCAGAATCAGAATTTTTTATGAATTTAAAATTTACGGAAGTGAATATACTAATTAGTTAAAGGAGATTCAACATTTATTATATGTATGCATAAAAAAAATTTAACTATATATAAATAGTATAATTTTCTATAAAGAAAAAGTTGATAGATTAGCTCCGCAACTACAGATGCTAAAATTTCAAAATAATAAAATATCTATTTAAATAAAAGAGTTGAATAAAATAAGTACAATAAAGTTCTACACCAAAATGAAAAAAAAATTCCAAATAAAAAAAATTGTGATAATTAAATGCAAATCAATTAGTACCCTTTTCCAATACCCTACCAATCAATGGAAAAGCAAAAAGATGGTACTAGTTCTTTTGAATTTATTATCAAATATTTTCTAATTTAATTCCTATTTTTACTCGTTATTTTTAACAAATCAAAGTTAGACGAAAAAAATTTCCGTGCAAGAATTTCTTCATTCTAAGGGGAAATTCCTTCTAAGGGCTCGAATCTAGACTGATCAAGGGTGTTTGAATTTTAGTTTTCATACTCCTAGAAAAATTTCAAGAAAAAGAAAAATTGCAGCCCAACGAAAAATACAAGGAAAAACTCATTTATTGGATCTTCAAATAACAATTATACTAAACAAGGTCATATAAATGGACCAGAGGTCTCGAATTCAAGCTCTGAGAATGGAAAAAATTTTGTTGGGAGCGTCACCCCCAAATGGGCCCTGCAGTGTGCGATCCAGATTTAGTCGGGGCTCCACGGGCTCTGGACACCGAGTGGGAGGAGAAACAATAGGACATAGATAATACAATCATTTTGTGAGGTAAAAATTGTCTTCAAAAAGGAAAAAAGAAAGAAAGAGCAACAATGGTGAAAGATTTCTATGGGTTAGAGAATGTATCAGCCTTGCCATTCATTCAATTACACTGTTTATTTCTAAAGCTTCAAGGAAGCAAGACTTAACGGCCTCTCACTCGTAAATAAAGCACGTCAATGTCATTCATCAAGACTGATCAAATCATGGGAAACGAACTAGCCTATTTACAGCCGAGTCCAATGCATCTACATTTCTCCTGATAATTTTCCTTCAATGTATCAAGGAATCACAAAGAAAATATATATATTCGTTGTAAACAGTAGAAACAGTCATACTTCGTCATTGCATGGAGCAAGGTGCCCAGGGAATTCTGGCTCAAGGCAATAAAGGAAAATCTATTTATAAAAAGAAAAACAATGAAACAAACCTGTCGGTTCGCTGGCTACTTGCCAACTGAAATGACAAGAATCAGCATTGCATCCTATTGTGAAACTTTAAAAAAGAATTGTTGGTAAAGCATATGGCAACTTAAAGGAGAAACAATGTCAAATATCAAACCAGAATCACATAGAAAGGATACAGCTGTGTTGCAAGATTATCAATTCCTTTCATTTCCTCATTCAATCTGCAATGAGAGAGTTAGCTCAGAAAGATTCACCAGAATAGTAGATTTTGCAAAATTTTGGGGTGGAGGGAGAAAGACAGATGTAAATTTACTATATGATGCAAAGCTAGACCCAATTCAAAACATGCAAGTTCCTATTTAGAGGCTTGATGGATGTGTCCACCAAACCACATGCAAATCAATACCATATAATCTAAGTTATACCATCTAAGCATAATAGGTACACTAACTTGGTGCTTCCTCCCTACTCTTTAGGGTGAGTCTGATAGTTCCTTTTTTTTTTCCAGGAAGTTACCACAAGGACTTGACTAAAGAATACAAAAACACTACCTTAAGCAAGAATTTATATAGCGGTTTCCTTTAGTTGCTGCATCAAGTGCTGCAAGATAAACAGGCAAACATTAATACAGGTGCAGCCCAAGTTTAGTATATTACTTAAAACATGTGAATTGGGTACTAATGAATGGTGAACGCATTTAAGAAATAAAATGAGCAACGGAGAGATATGGAATTGTATCACATAAAATTTGTCTCTCTTTGATGACTATCCTCCTATAGTCCTATTACAGAACACACTAGTAGCACGCATCCATATCAAACATCCTATTATAATTATGATCACATCTTTATATATCAAACTTCTTCTCCTGGAGAATCGAGTCTAGATATCTGAATTTTCTGCATTTCAGCGCCGTAATCCTGTCTATCTCATTTCAACTTCACTCCTTGGCTAAATTTGCTGTGCATATATTCTATCTTAGGTAAAGTAAAATTCCATTAACAATTGCATCCAATAGATGCTACAAATTACAACCTGTAGCAAACAAGTCAGCTCCCGGAAACAAGGGACCTTCTATAAACTTCCTAAAGAGCTAATAAATTCAAACGCTAAACAAAATTATTTGCACTGGTGGTAGCTACACCAGATTCGTGAGCCATCTGTATTTTGGAATATGGATTGGAGAGGGGTTTCCTTCAAAGCATCTGTTATTTCTTTCTAACCACAGGCACCAAAGAATAGAAGCTGGAAAAAGTTTGCCAAATTCCCAATTGACTTCCTTACGTTCTGTTACATCTACTTATCCTAAATCTCTTTATTCAAGCTTTTGGTTGACATCCTAACTAGTTTGTGCTAGTGGTAAATATGGAGACAACCAAAAAAAAACTATGCAAAGAATTGGTCAAGAGAAACCAGGCATCTCATGCATAATGCAGCTGGGGTTAGCAGAACAGAGATCAACCTCTTTCAGTCACATCTAGTTTGAAGTTTGAATTAATGATCTCGGGCAAAGCCAAGTGCCTCATCTTCTAGAAAAAAGGATTATTAATGCAACAAAGAGAGAAATGGAAAAGTAGACAGGAATCTCCACTTATCCATACTCTTCCACTTTGCCTACAAGTAAAGCTGGTACATCGGATCCACGGTACCAACATATGACAGTTAAAAATTCTGAATAACTCTAAGGCTTTTATTATAGGATAGTTATGATCTATGTGTTTCAAAGAGAACTGATAGATAAGAGCGGATTACTATGTTGGATCTTGTGTTCATCTTACATCGAAAAACAATTGTTGGATCTAGTGTGAGGTTACACACTGGCATTCTTAAGTCTGTTGAATAAACAACGAGCAGAACAAAAGATAAAACTATAATGATGTTAAGGACTTCAACAACTGAATAAGTATCAGCTAAAATACATACCACATTCTTGAACTCGTCCTGCTGCATCACCAAAGCATTTCATGTGATCAATAGAAGTACTAGTAACCTGCAAAATCATGCTATCTCCTTTAAACATGAACAAAACACACACATGTGGAAAAAAACCTTCTAATAACAAGTCAGGAATGCATGAAGTCTTCTAATGCTTTTGGCACTTTGCTGTTCGTAATTACATGACACTGTGCCATCTATCCTTAGATTGCACTTTGCATCTAAATTCCCCTAAAAATCTCACTTAGTCACCGGATAACTTTTCAGCAGAAGTCATTGAAGATTGTCAGGTGACAGTCACATGCCACACTAAGGATAAAAGGTGAAATACAACTAAGTCTTCCCATAAGATTGATACGTCAAGAAAAATCCTTATCCAATCCTTTCTTATTAAAAAGTAATATTTTATTGAAATTCTGGGGGAAGAACGCCATATACAAGCAATCCATCAGAAGAAGAGAACTAAAGTTTCTCTATGAAAGAGACCTAATCATTTATACAAACAGTGATCTCTTTGGCACACAAAAATAAAAGAAAGACAAAGACATGTCCAATCTGTAAACTCGTATTCCACCCCTTCACATGATCTTTCCTTTACATCCATAGTACCATATAAGTGCCAGCGGAGCAACATTCCTAAGTCTACCTCAGAGAACATGACAATCACGTGACCTGAAACCCAAGTTCAATATCCCAAGAGAAGACAGATAGCAAAGTATAACTCTGGGAATAATAAACAACAAAGTACCAAACCGTTTAATCTACAGTCAGAAAGTGTCAAATGTAATGCTTATAAATGTTATTAATATCAAAAAGAATGAGAAGCTCAGATACAAATCAAATGCTATGAATTGAAAAATTCTTTCTATCTACCCAGATGAAAACTGATTCCACTTTAGAAACTTTACAAGCAAATGCACAATCAAACAGCAGGCAAAGAAACCAGATCACATGTACTTCCTTGATCATCATCATAAGCATGCTTTTCTATCCAACTACTGCTACTTGGCTTGAATCACAAACTAATTGAAGGTTAGTCTACATCTATCCTCAATATCCTTTCCACTTTATCATAAATTGTGGGTTCTCTAAATCTCACATTTATCCCTCCGCTGACACACAATCATCTCAAACCAAATTAACAGGAGACTTGTCAAACAATGAACAGATGCAGTAATTGCAGCAGTATCCTCAACACCACTGACTACTGAGACTACGACGAAATGCTTAACATGAATTAAGGGCATAGAGCAGAAACCTCTGATAAATTTGACCGAAGAGAAGCAAAAAGTGAAATGTAGCTATGAGCGATCGCCATAGAATCTCTCTCTACAACTTCAATTGCTTTCAGTATTTCTTTGCCATTCACTGACGACGATGTTTGAGATTCCGCATTTCCGTGATCACCACATTCCACTCTTTGTTGTTGTTCTTCTTCTTCAGCTTCATCTGCTCTGTTATCGTCGGAATTCAGCTGATTCTTCTCCTCCTTCTCTGGAACTAGGGTTTGGTTCGGTTCCATTTTCAGATTTTCAATTTCGGGTCGATTTGATCCCCAAATTTCTGAAACAATTTATTGGGCTTTTGTATTCCGAAAGCGAACAATAATGGGCCTCAACTTCAGCCCATGAACTAAAGCCAACTTTCTCTTGTAGTCTGGCCTAAGTAAACATAGAGTTCATGGTCCACTTATTGGGTCCGTCTACTCCTTCTGTTTTAATTTGTTTATTTTATTTGACCCAGAAAGTATTGGGAAAAGGTGATTAGACATGATATGATGCAACTTCATATCATCAAGGATATAATCTTAAATAGAATGGAGTATAAAAGAATTAGACACGATATGGCGCAATTTATATCTTCGTCGATGTGTCTGCTTGAGTTGCTTGCTTTCTCTTATACAGAGAGAGTTGGGGCAACAAGCAGCCAAGTCTCCGTTGACGTGCTGCTTGAGCTGTCTGCTTCCTCTTATACATTATGGGGCTCACAAAAATATCTTATAAATTTTTTTATTAATCTTTTTAAAGCAGTTGTTTGCTTCAATTATGATTTTATAATATTGCCCCTAATAAATAATTTTCAAATAGCTTCAATTATGCTTTCATAATAATTTTTTCAGACTGTGATTTCACTATACTGCCCCGACTAGTTATTTTGAGTTAAGTAAATAGTGAAATTAGGATTAAAAAAAAAACTCTTTAAATTGAACAAATAAAATTAAATAATTATTTTAGTATTTTCTATGATTATATTTTTTTATCTTTCTATGATTATATTTGTGTCAAAAAAGAAATATTTTAATCAATATTAATAATAATTACTGAATATTAATTTTATGCTCGATGAGAAAATTTACTAACATTATTATATCATTAAAAAATACATAACGAATAATTATTGTGCAGGGCTATTTGTAACTAGTAATATTTTATATTCTTTGCTTTGGTTGATGGAATGGAACAAAAGCCAAAAATTTAAAAAGAAATAAATAATAAATATGTGGCAAATATTGTAAAGCCCATAAGGTATGCACGTTTTAGTGATCATGACTGCAACTTCATAATATTAATAAATTAAAATAATATATAAGGGGGTTGTGATTATTATAATAAAATATTAAAATATTAAAATTTAAAATAATGTATAAAAAAACGACCCACCCCCTAAAATGTCTTGCCACGTGTCATACTCTAAAAATGTTGTAGAAAAAACCATAAGATAACAAATAGTATAAGGCGGGAATACGATTCCAAAAATATAAATGTGGACCACACGTATTTTCAATTTTGAAAAGGAAATATAAAAAAAAAGAAAAAAATACAATAATTACGCAATCCCAAAAAAGAGAATCCAGCAAATTATTGTTTATGAATTTTTTTGTAAGTTACTAAAATTAAATTATGTAATGATTTATGAATCTTTCTATTAAAAAGTGCGAGAGGTTGGATCTATGAGTTATATGGAGGGGGTAAAGGTAGACCAAAGAAGTATTGGAATGAAGTAATCAGATATAATATGACGAAACTTTATCTCAGTGATGACATGACCTTAGATAGAAAGGAGTGAATGTCACGTATTATGGTAGAAGATTAATAGACTAATAGGAGTACGTTGGTGTATGACCTTGTGATATAATAAGTTAGTAGGAGTAGTCGTGTCTTTTATATCTTGTGTTGTCATTATTCGTCTTATATTTGTTGTTGTTTTCGTATTTACATATTATCCTATGCTTTTTTATTATTAGTCATTTTTCTTTTTTTCTTTTCTTTTCCCTCATTTTTCATATCTAGTATCATGTGCTTACGGGACTTGAATTTTTTAAGAA
>JAABOM020000103.1:24969557-24983182 GCA_011800125.2 Solanum clarkiae | reverse complement strand
TTCATATCTAGTATCATGTGCTTACGGGACTTGAATTTTTTAAGAAGAGGATTTTTCGAAAATAACCTTTCAATTTTTATGAAATAGTGATAAGGTCTGCTTACATTTTACTTTCCCAGAATAAACCTACTAGAACAACTGATCTACTGCTCATCGTACTTGTAACATACAATTACATGTCTGGATCTTTTAACTTTATAGATAACAACAACAACAACAACTTACCTTAGTGAAATATACAAGTAAGGCTTGGGAGGACAAAATGTAAGCGGATCTTACCACTACCTCATAGAGATAGAGAGAATGTTTCTAGAAGACTCTCGACGCAAATATATCAGCCATAAAATCAAAAAATACTAGATACGTAAATGACTATGGTGGAAAAAAATTGGAAACTTAGAAACACAATACAAGTAGCAAAATAAATATCGATCAATAACAACACAATATATAATGATACGACTAATCTGAAAATCCTACAGTATCACAAGGCAAGACTTCATCCCATACTAAGCTTACTAGCCTTGTATCTTAATACGCAACCTCCATTTCTTTCTATCTAAGCTCATATCTTCGGTGACACAAAGTTATGTCATATTCTGTCTAATCATTTCTCTCTAGTACTTTTTTGGTTACTTCTGCCCCTCCGCGTAGCCGCTAACTTTTATACACGAAATAAATATAAAATTAAAGAGAATAATAAAAGAAACTCCATTTCATTTTTTTTGTTTTTGAAAATTTTGTTTAATTGTTTTAAATTTAGTAAACTAAAACCTGAAATTCAAAGACCAAACCCAAAAGAATTCCAAGGAAATTGGGGCCATTTGCAATGTCATCATCGTCGCTTTGCTTCTAAAAAAATAACCGGTATTTCAAGAACAAGCCAAAACCAGAAAAAGGGGCTTCAAATATCACAGATTCAATCTTACTTTACAAAACCAAGTGAAATGATTCACCAATTTCTCGATCCAGTTGCTTAATTAGCTTCAAATTT
The DNA here is from genome assembly GCA_011800125.2 of Solanum clarkiae. NCBI lineage: Eukaryota > Viridiplantae > Streptophyta > Magnoliopsida > Solanales > Solanaceae > Solanum > Solanum clarkiae. The sequence continues at coordinate 24,982,188 of JAABOM020000103.1, read as the reverse complement.
GCAAGATCTCTTACATTTCAGCTCATTCTGGCTCGTAACTAACCAACATTATCAGCTTTCTTTTGGTAATTTTTTCTTTTAAAGGGGTTTATTTTTATGTGGGGTTTGTTCAAAATGTGTTCTTGTTTTGTTTTTTGGCTTGTTAGCCCATTTGGGGTTTTTGATTTTAGGTGTTTTTTTGGGCTTGGAGTTGTTAATGTACTTGAAATTTTTCATAATGGGGGAAAATGGCAAAATGGGTGTTGATTGTTTCAGCATTGTTGTGTATCAGTGTTGATTAGGGGTATTGTTCTTTAACCAAAAATCTTGTTTTTTTAGTTAAATCTGGCTGAGTCTGTTGTTTGTTTGTATGTAGTTGCTCATTCTAGCTCAATGTGTTTTGGGTCTTAAAGTTTCTTCCTTCTTCATATTTTGGGTGGAATAATGTACTTGCAATTTTTCATAAACTGGCAAAATGGAAAAATGGGTGTTATTGTTTCAGCATTATTTTGCAGTGTGTATGTGACAGAGAGAGAGTAAGTTTTCTTGATTAGGGTGCTGAGTTTTGTTCTTTAACCAAAAATCTTCCTTGTTTAAGTTAAATCTGTTCTTATGGAGCTGCCCATTCTAGCAGTGTTTATTTTGTGTGTAAAAACACAATGCTTAGTATTTTTCTTTTAATTTGTCCTTATCCTTAAAATGGCTTCATATAGAGCTAAATGGATATCGAGGATTATAGCTGGATCTAGACTAGTTAAGGATCGAGTCATCGTAGTTGTTCTTCCTTCTTCTTTTCGATTCTATACTCTTAATATCTATAACTGTTGGGAGCTCTAGATCTAATTGTATGCAGAATTACTGTCAGTTTTCTGTTCACAGTTATCTTTTTTCTCACTTGTGTTATCTTTTACAAGAGAAATCAAATAGGATAGAGTTATCTTTACATTTTGTATGCGTAGTGAAATGTCGAATTAACATGCTCACTCTATGGAACATGATGCTACCTCTTCCGCACAAGGATAAATATAATATTTGGAAGCTGTTCCATGTAAGTTGTTTCCTAGCACTCGGTTTATGGGGCTGTTCCATGTAAGTTGTTTCCTAGCACTCGGTTTATGGGGATGACTTGTTAAGAAATCTAGTTGATTGAACTTTAGATTAGCTCTCACATTAGTTGGGAATGATATCAAGACCAAATTTTGCCAGGAGTGCATATTTTTGTGAGCTATGTTGGCGTGGATCCTACATATCAAGTAGAAGGCTTCTATTAAAATAGTTTAATCAGTTTAGTCAAACCTTTTAGCAAATAGCCCGTTCATTAAACTAAAACTATGTATTTGAGATGGTATCATATTATTATAGTAGGTTTCATAGGGGGGTTTATTCCATATTGACCTTTTCTCCAAATAAAAAAATAGTTCAAAAATGGAAATGCTGTATTGGTTTTTCAGTCTTCAATTTGACATTATGTACAAGGCCACAAGTATCATGAATATTTTAATTGTGGATCCAAGAATGAGCTTTTTCAAAATATAACCTGTATTTCTACAATAAACAGCTTCATTATAACCATAATAACTTCTTTTTGCCAATTTGCGGTAAGTATTAACCATAAGATCATTTTGTTGGGAAAGTATAATAACCATAAGAATTTCTTTGCTTATTACTGTGAGAACTGTTGATCTACTTATGTGATGGCCTATAAGATGAGAGAGATCCTTGACATCCATAGTACTTGACCCTTTTTGAAAAATTGAGTGAAAGATTCTTATGAAGCTAGATGTCTCTCACAATGAAAGAAACTATGATGCCTGCTAGTGCTCATAATTCATTGCAAATCTTAATCCAAGACGAACATTTTCCTGTCTAGATGGAAGTGCCAGCCATTTTGAAAAAAAAGGAACCTATCCTAACAGAATGATTTGTATAATTACACAGTTCCTCATGCAAATCATGGTCTGGTCATATCAATATCGACAAAGTAGAAAATTAATGCACACATTGTTTTTATTTGACTAAAATACCATTTGTCTACTCTCATTGTAGCTGTGTCAACCCTATTTGATTGTCTCTGCTGTTGGCTGAAGAATAGCCGTTAATGTAGCCATGCTAGTATATTTCGTATTAGTAGTTTGATCATCTCCTTTTCAATTATCCAAAATCCAACAGACTTATATAGTAGCATGTTCTTGTTTGTTTACTAGCAGTGCTCTCCGTAGTAATTCTACTACAGCATATATCAAGTTTATCATGAATCCAGAAGCTGCAACTGAAAACGGAGACTCAGCCAGTTTAAACGAAATTCATAACTTTAAAGGGGCTGCAGAAGGTAAATCATTCCATATCTTTCAGTATCTCAAATTTTTGGTATTCTCAGGCCTTTCCCTATTTATTCAACTATTGGAGAAGTGATTTACTCTGTTTTAACAATGTTATATAGAATTTGACCGTTGGGCGAAACTAAAGCTCAGTTCCAGAAGATTTATATTGTTCCTTCTGCTCCTGTTTCCGTTTTTCTTTTTATTTTCCTTCCTTGACTATTTCTTTAGTTAGTTGGCTGAGCAATGGAAATGTTAAAACTACCTGTAATAGTTTTGCATCAGAGCAGCCCTCACATAAGGATCTCAAAATTAGTCTAGTTTTCGAATTCAGGTTTTGTTTGAGCTCTCTTTACCGACTTTATAGCTGGTGTCTGTTAAATCATAAACGGTTATCATGGAGGAAATTTGAAGTCTATTTGGCATTTCTGATTTCTTTAGTTCCTTTTATTAAACAGTTTCACACTCATATATCTTTTCATTACTAACCATTGTTTTCTCTCACACCTTTGCCAGACTGTCAAAAACAACTCTACGACCTAGTACTGCCCTTTACCAGTTAAAGAACTTTCATTACAACCAGGTTGTGATCCATTACCTTTACCCCAAAATTTAAGGCCCAGTACTCTGGCTCTTCACCACATCCAACTATCTTTGGACAACTTTTGTTTTGCGTGGAACCGTGCATAAAACAGTGCATGAGAAAAGTTCTTGTGTCGTATCATGTGTGGTTTCTTTTCTCTCTTATCTGTGTCAGATGTACCTATTTCGTGTAATATCCTGAGAGCATTAGTCATTAGTGGTAATCTCTCTGTGGTAGATTTTCGTCTCTCCCTTAAAGCTTTAATTTTCAGATAATCTTGCCGGGAGTAAATTGTTTGATGGAATCCAATCCAAGCACGGTTTGGCTGATATTCCAGCTGCTAAAATCTCAGAATTGATGAAACTAAACAGCTTAGAGGTAAAGCTGGAATGGGTCTTCAGATTGGTGTTAACTCGTTGCTTTATTTTATACTGTTCGTACCTTCTTCAGATTTCCTTAGTTGAACTGACTTTTATCTTCAGAGTGCCTCCACTCATTCACTATTCAGTGTTGTGAGTAATATTTTAGATGACAGCATTGAGAGGAAGAATGGAGATATACCTCAGGTATGGCACAGGAACTGAAAAGGGTGACAGAGAACTGAATAAAATTTCTTTTGGCTGGATCCTATTTGATTAATGTTACTGAAATCCTTTTAATACTTGTTAAGTGTGTGGCCTCCCTGGTGAAGTTAGTCGTACAAGAGATTGAGGAACGAGTTTCAAAACAAGCTGATAATTTGAGAAAGGTACAAGTGTTCCAATTATTGGTACTGATTTATGAATTTTATGCAAAGGGCTTATGAGTTCTGGGTCTCTTGGGGTATTACAGCAAAATGGACTGTACAAGTCTCGCGAGGAGAGATATCAATCAAGAGTTAAAGCACTCGAAGCCCTTGCAGTGGGTACCACTGAGGAACATGAGGTACTATAAATATTACTACTATTGTTAGAAAATGTTTTTTCCCTTAGTTCCCTTATTTTTTTAAAAAAAAAATCTATTCTCTTATTGAATTTAACATCATTCCGTCTTCCAGGTTATCATGAAGAAGCTTCAACAGATAAAGGTATATTAGATTTATCTGGAAGTTACTAATTTCTGACTTGAAATAGCATGTTTTCTTCTTTTTTTCTCTTTACGAAGTTCGGGTGCTGAATATATTGAATGCTCTTACTGAATATGTATTATGAGTCTATTTCATACTAGCTCCATGGAAACACTGGTAATGTTGAGAGCTTTGTGGGGTTTTCACCATGTTTTATTCTTCTGTATTACTTTTGGCACTACTGTACTACCTTAGTTATGACTTATGTATTAGTACAGCAGTCTTTCATGGCTCCCTTTATGTTGGACGTTGGAGATCCCTGCTTTTAGGTTGATTTCTCTTCATTATTTCTTAAATCCCCCTTCTTCCTTTGCTAATACTCCTAGATCCAAAAAGTACCTATATGTGAATGTCAGAATTTTGATGGAGAAACACTACTAAATGCCATAAACATTCCACGCATAATTCATATATTAAGGACCTTCCAGGACAGGTTCGGAACAGGTGCGTAAATGCAATGAGAAGGTTAGAGGGTCAGGCCATTATACACTGAGTTTCTAAGCTGAAAACAATAGATTTCTTGGTTATTTAAAAACATCATTTATATCATGTATACACACGCAAAATATATATACACACATATAATTGAGACAACTGGTAATCCTTAAACTAATCCTCCCTTTGCTCCATTTTATATGATATTTCTTTCCTTTTTAGTCTTATCCAAAATGGATGACACCTGTCTATATTTAAACATAATTGAATTTTAAACTTTCATTTTGTTTTTACCCAAAATGACATGTTTCTATAGCAGAAGAAATTGTAACAGTGTGTTTAAGATTACATATTCCAATAATTTACATTTCTTTCTTAAATTATGTGCCCAATCGAACATCATCAAATAAAATGAAATAAAGGGATTCATTGAGAATATGAGGATTCCATTGAAGTCATGTTAATACTCTCAAATTTGAAATTATTTATCTGAAATTGTTTATATTCTCGGTGATGAAGGTAGACTAGATGGACTGTGGTCAATTTGCCAAAGTTCTCTTGATTCTCCTTTCTTGGTCATTTAGAGGGTTTCTCTATTCTTTCAGATATTTCTTGCCATATTAGTTTGGTCCATTGATTTGACAAGATTCTGAAATAAGTTATCTGCATGATCATTTTAGAAAACTTAGTTGAGCTATCATGCACCTGTTGCTGGCTTGTCTAATCATTACTGTTAGCATAACTATAGTATTTAGTAGTATTCATGTACTCTTTTATTGGTCTGAGGTTAAGAAAGGTGTGCTTAATGTGTGACCATTTTCTCAATTAATGTGCTCACTATATGTTTCTTTTATTATGTCCTACCTGGTGTCCCTTACCCACATTGAGGTTCGACTAAATCCAGATTTGTGCTGGAAGTCTCACACTAACAAAGGTGACTCCTTAACTAGGACTTGAACTTGAGAACTTTGGTTAAGGATGAAAGAGTACTTACCACTCCACCACAATCTTTCACTATGTCGGTTACAAAGAATGTTGTATTTAGTACACCTTTGCCTTCCACATGAGTTAGTTACTAATGCGGAATCAAATAGTTTTATTATGATTCTCTTTAACAATCTGTACTACTTTTGATTTTAGAATGTGCAATTACTCGGACTTTTTATATTAGTTTCGAGATATAATGATCCTGGTGAACACAAAATGAATGTCTATAGCAAGTAAACCCAAAAATTAGATCAAATTTAGAGGCTCAAACTATGTCATTCTTTTTGGGACGGCATTAATTCATGGATGTATCACATGATAGAACTTTGCTCCCTTGTTTCACTTGTTTATTTTGTTGTGACAGTTGATTAGCATGCCTGATACAACATGTTGAATTGACAATGTAGCAATGTTGCTTATATGGGTTTTCATTGTGTGGTTTTATTTTTCTGAACAAGTAGTCCAACTAACTTCTCTTTTATAGATAGAGAAGGCCAGAATGGAAGAGAAAGAAAAACTTCAAGAACAAGATTTAATCAGGTTAAAGGAAGATAATGATCACTATAAGATGAAAATATCCTCATTGATGGCTGAGCTTGAGTCATCCAAACATGCACATGAAAAAGACCGGTTACAGCTGGAAGCACAACTAGAGCAAACTCGAGCTGAGTTGGAGAACAAGCTACTGGAGCTTCAACGTCTGCTAAGTGAATCAACAAAGAAAGTACAAGAACTTGAGGCATTTTCAGAATCCAAGTTGGTGAAATTGAAAAGGAGAGAGCTTGGCTACAAACACTTCATAGACTCTCATTTTGGATCTCTGCAGGTTTGCATCTGAATTTATTCTTAACACTTCATGCTGAAAGTTATTAGGGATATGACATTCTCAAATAAATCAGGAATTGAGGATATCATCTGAGTCTATAAGGCAGGAGGTGATGAGGACCAAGGAGATTTACGTCGAAGAGCTTAATCATTTTGGTCAGGACGAGAGCTGAATTCTGTGATTACATTTGTACTTCTTCATCCGTAAATCTGATCTCTATGCATGTATTCTCCATTAACAGGGTTCAATCTTAAGGGGCTGATTGATGCTGCTCAGAATTATCACACAGTGCTCGAAGAAAATAGGAAGTTGTACAACGAAGTTCAAGATTTAAAAGGTTAGTCAAATGGAATGTGAAAAAACTTAGTCATTTAAGTGCAAGAGTGTTTCCCTAACATAATGTCATTTTTGATAGGTAACATTAGAGTTTACTGTCGGATAAGGCCATTCCTTCCGGGTCAAAGCCAAAAATTGACAACCATAGAGTACATTGGTGAGAATGGTGAACTGGTTGTTGCTAATCCCTCAAAACTGGGGAAAGATAGTCACCGTCTTTTCAAATTCAACAAGGTCTTTGCACCTGCAGTTACCCAAGGTTTGATGATTTTTTATCAGCTTGATATTTAGATTAAGAACCTATTGAAACATCCTTTACTTTCATCATGAAGGAGAATAAAAAAAGACATTACCTTTTCTCAATGCTTGCCATTTTCTAACTCTAGCATATTTCAGAGGAGGTATTTCGAGATACTCAGCCATTAATCAGGTCTGTTTTGGATGGGTACAATGTTTGCATCTTTGCTTATGGTCAGACTGGCTCAGGAAAAACATATACCATGGTATGGCCATCTTTAGAACATGTATTTTGTAGATACCAATGGCTTTTCACTTCTACTTATCCTAGTCCATTCTGATTGCCTTCAGAGTGGGCCCAGCATGTCATCAGTGGAGAATTGGGGGGTCAACTATCGAGCTCTGAATGATCTATTCAACATCTCCCAGAGTAGGAAAAGTTCCATCGCATATGAAGTTGGTGTTCAAATGGTTGAGATATACAATGAGCAAGTGCGTGACTTGCTCTGCAGTGATACTTCTCAGAAACGATATCCTTGTTAAAATAATCTATTTGTGTTTTTGATACATTGGCTATTAAAATTTTCTTATGTTAATTTTTTTACACATTTATTTCCTTGAATCACTATTTCTTCAATGTAATTATATAATGATTTTTAAAGTTTTCATTTCCAATAGTTAGTGCAGATGTGAGGAATGTGTATGCCATATATTTCCTGATGTTTCCTTAACTTTCGCACACTTGGGATTTGGAGTACTACTCAACCCAATGGCTTGGCTGTCCCTGATGCCAGCATGCATCCAGTCAAATCAACTGCAAATGTCTTAGAGTTGATGAATATTGGCCTAATGAATAGAGCTGTTGGCGCTACTGCTTTAAATGAAAGAAGCAGTCGGTCACATAGGTTATCTCTTAGACTAACACTTCTTATCTAAATCCTGAAATATTTTTGTCTGTCATCATGTTTATTTGACTCATTATAATGCAGTATCCTCACTGTTCACGTACGTGGTATAGACTTGGAAACAAATGATATTCTACGAGGTTGCCTGCATTTGGTAGATTTGGCTGGTAGTGAAAGAGTAGATCGCTCGGAAGCCACAGGGGATCGTTTACGAGAAGCACAACATATAAACAAATCATTATCTGCTCTTGGGGATGTGATATTTGCATTGGCACAAAAAAGTTCTCATGTGCCATATCGAAATAGCAAACTAACACAAGTTCTTCAAAGCTCCCTTGGTAGTTAATTACCTTTTCTGTGTTAATTCTAATTTACATATATTCTGTAAATGAGTTTTACTTCTCTTTCTATTAAACCTTTATTTACTTATTTTCGCTCATTTCATGTTACAGGAGGCCAGGCAAAGACACTTATGTTTGTACAGCTCAATCCTGATGTCGAATCCTACTCAGAAACCATTAGCACCCTGAAGTTTGCCGAGAGGGTGTCTGGAGTAGAGTTGGGTGCAGCGCGGAATAACAAAGAGGGTCGGGGTGTTAAAGAACTTATGGATCAGGTACCTCATGGCACGTTCTAATATCAATAACTTGGTAGATAATGTTATTCTAGTTGCTCTTACTATTTCGCACTGCCTGCATCTACAGTTGTATTGTCTACTTATTTTTTGTGAATCCGACATCACACTTGTGCATCTATGATTAAGGCCCGTTTGAATACTGTCTTGTATGCTTGGCTCTTCTCTAGAGTACAATAGATTTATGATGCTTGCAATGTTGCTATTTACTTTGCTATGGTCATGTACAAAGTATTGTTTGTAAATTTTCAGGTAGCTAACCTAAAGGACACAATTGCCAAGAAGGACGAAGAAATTGCACGGCTACGGATTCCCAAAACCAGTGGCAATGGTGAGAGGCATAGTGTGAGCTCAACCCGGCATAGCTCCCCCTCTCCAAGAAGACATTCTTTGGGCGGTCCACGAACAAGCCAAATTTCTGGAGAGAGAAGCTTAAAACCTACTCAGAAAGTTGCTTCTGACGTGGACAATAGTTCAGACTACAGCGACAGACAATCTGACACTGGTTCTCAGCAATCAATGGATGACTTTAGGCATCACAGAGATTTCTTTAGACAATCCAGGCTTGCTGTAGTAGCTGCTGATTTAAATCAGGGTGAAGACACTGATTCAAGGGCTACTGTGAGAAGAGGTCAAAATCCTAATGAAGATGTGGAGCTCATCGGGCTTGATGATGCAGATTCTGAAGAGAGATTAAGTGACATATCTGATGGTGTACTTTCAATGGGAACTGAGACTGATGGTTCAATCAATAGTATCATAGAATACACTCTTTTCCCTGAAACGACAAAGCCACCTTCTGAGACCCCTGAGAAGTGAGTATTCTACAAATGTGTATATTATGACATCTTTGATTGTCTTTTTGTCAGGTCTTGCCTTACAATTTGTTAACTTTTTTCTTGAATGTTGATTCACTCGTGGCATCTCTAATTCCCATTTCTCCATAATGACCTAAGGTTGATATATCAGCATATGTTGTATCTTTGTGTTGAAAATTGCTTTACCCACCTTTGTATTAGCTTTTTTCATTTTTCGTTTTCCCTTTTCTCATTTCTTGATCCATATTTTGTCTCCACAGAAAATCAACATCAGGTTACGTTCTGAATGAGCATTTCTCATAGTTTAAAGTCACAATTCCTCGTTTCCAGTTTAAATGTACTTCATGACTATTTAGATCACATATCTTCTTAGTACAGTATTTTGTCGAAGATAGCTTGTAGTTGGGAACAGCAGAATGCTACGTTTTCCTGCTGAACTCTTTGTTAAAGATACCCAAGGCACTCATCAAATTTAAAAACACACACTTATTCTCTTTGCTGGTGAATGATTCAGGCCCTCTATACCTGCTAAAGTTCCACGGCCCTCACAGAAGGCGGTGCAAACAGGATCTTCTCGGATGTCATCATTGAAGAAGAGCTCCCCTAAAGTCCTGAGTATGTGATTCTCATATGTTCTTTTTCGCCTTTATTTTCTGTCTTTGTTAATGCTCTCCTAATTAGAGAAGAGAAATGATAATAATGTATCGCCATTTCCTTCTTTCTAAATCATTCCAACTTTTCCGTTTTCCTTTTCTATGCTTCTCAGGTTCTAAAAAACCTCCTGCCGGAAACACTTCTGCAGTTAGGTCATCCAAAAGATGGCAATAGTACAGAAGAAAAATTGGGGAAGAGGGCGCTTGGCTATCCTTCTTTGTAGAGTAGACTGTAGACGCAATTATTGTGTCATCTCCATTGTTGTGGAAGATATGTAGGAACTTCAGCTTGCAGCAAGCTGTACTGATCAGTTGAATTTCTTTAGGAATATTTGCTCCTCCACTCTCCCCCCTCCCCTATTCGAGGTGGAGGAGGAAAGGAAGGCGGTGTGGAGTTTCACATTGTGTAGTGTGTACATGTAGTTCTATTTAAAAACTTGCTGATGCATTTTTTAGGGTATGAAATAGTGTTGACTGGTAACTTATGTTTGATTATGATGCTTTTGTGAAAGGAAGATCATGTTTGAGTAACCGGTTCTGTTGTTTTCATTTTTGAATTCGATGCACTGTGTCTTGAGCCAAAACTGAAAACAAAAAGGTAATTTCTGTCCTTATGCTTAAGCCTCAGTACTTGTGCTCGTGAGAGATAGCAGGTATAAAAAAGACAGCAACCCAAAACCGCTGTTATAAAAGATTAATACATCTGGACACTGTGATAACAATGCTCCCAGGTCTTATACAATTGTCTGTTTTCCAAATGTTTGTTGGCTGTTACTCGAAGGGGAGCCTTGGAGTAACTGATAAAGTTGTTGTCATGTGATCAGGTTTAAGTCATGGAAACAGTCTTTGGCAGAAATGCAAGGTGAGATTGCGAATAGTAGACCTTTGTGGTTGGACCCCTTCTTGGATCCTGCGCAAATGCATTTTATTGGATCAAATGCAGTACAACCACTGAAAAATGAAGTTAACTCCAATATAGCTGTAAAACCTTGCGTTCACTCGCCATCATGCATAACATGCCACAAACACCAGATAAAATGCTCAGTCCGAGTAGCGTGCTTCTCCTGTTGCGTCTTTCTACCAAGAAAAAGACTATCAGGAATGATGGCAATTCAAGTAACGCATTTAGCCCAGTACTCACGTAGAGATTTAAGCTAAAGTTGCCATTTCCGAGTCCTAATGGCATGCCATGGTACATCAATCCAATGCCAAAACCAACTGCTACCGCTATCAATAGCTGTCCAAAAATCCACTTTTTCTTAAACAGAATCTTGATCAACGGCTGATTAGGACTAGTCGTAAAATTCAGCTTCTTGTGATCAAGATTCAAAATTTGGTTCTTGAAATGAGATGCAACGAATGTGTTGAGGATTGCAGAAGCTTCACTAACTTTCCCTTTTGAAAGAAGCCATCTTAGTGACTCATAAACACTAAACTGCATCAACATACAGTAAACTATAGCAGGAAGAGACGTCGAAAGATAAAGTACCCTCCACGAGTAGTTCCTGTTCAAATAAGCCAAACCTGGTAACGACAGAAATCCAAGTGTAGACATAAAGAACCCTACAGTCCCAACTTTTCCTTGATATTGCTTTCCAACACTCTCAGAACACAACACAAGTACCGATGAACCAATCGCAGCGCGACCATATCCACTTAGGAATCTCAAGGCAGAGTACATCCAAATATTGTCAGAGAAAGCAATGAAGGCTGAAGCCATAGACATGATCAAACATCCAAAAAACAACATGGTTTTTCGACCAATCGTGTCACCTAAAAGACCAAGAACAAGGCCACCAAGCAAGCACCCCATGAAAAAAGATGAAGCAGGAAGGCCTTGTAGTATAGGACTATTAGAACAATGAAGTGACCATTCAGACACAATGGATGTGTAAATAGGCTTATCCCAATCCCATTCTGTTGAAGAAAGTCGACACACGTTGGACTTCGAATTACAACATGTGTTTCTAAGATGTCTGCAATGCCATGAAGGGATTGCATCAGTAAAAATTGTGATGAATGTTTGTTGAGCCTCAAAGAAACAAGCCAAAGAAACAAGTATGACTTGCAAGATTTGTGGCCATGCAATTCCACAACTTCCAAAAAATGGCTCTATTATTTGTTCTTGATCATTTAGCTTTGGAAATTCTTGATCTTGGTGATTCTTGGTTGAAGGAAAATTTGAAAGTAAAGGAGTTGTTGAATCAGCCATTAGGATTTGGATGTGGATATTGACCTCTTCCTTCTAGTCATATTTATACAGATAGTAACACATACGGGTCGTGACAAGTTTGATATCAGAGCACTAGGTTTATAAGTGATCCTCGGAGTCCAACGTGCCGCGTCGATTAGAGTACTATTCATAAGTATGAAGTGCACAATACCGATGAGTGGGAGGCTATGATGGCATTTTAGGAATTGTCTCACTTCTTCATGTCTTATGTCGTTCTTTGGACCGTATACTAAGAATTCCTAGCTCTGGTGATGTCCTTGCTACTTACAAAAGATGCCTCCTCAAAGAGCTCCGCTACCAAGGCAGGCCCCGGTTAATGAGAGCCGAGTGAGCTAAGAGTCGATCGGAAATAGTCTCTCCCTTCTAATATAGAAGATAAAGCTTGCGTACTTGTAAAATTACACTAAATATGTTATTACTATACGTTACTCGTTTTCATAATGGAGGAGAAGTAGAGAGGCTGTTTTCTAAAACCCTCAGCTCAAAACCCATAAGTAGAAAGACTAGGCATATCTAGTCTTTCTACTTATGGGTTTTGAGCTGAGGGTTTTAGGAAACAGCCTCTCTACTTCTCCGAGGTAG
>JAABOM020000103.1:24957813-24968973 GCA_011800125.2 Solanum clarkiae | reverse complement strand
GGTCTGCGTACAATACACCCTCCCCAGACCCCACTTGTGGGACATCACTGGGTATGTTGTTGTTGTTGTTGTTGTTGTTGTTGTAATGAATCATCTATCTGCTTCATGCTTCTCATGGTTCATTAAACAAAGGGAATTTCTTCTAGAGAATAAATTTGGTCAAAGATTTTTGGTGATTTTTTTTACAAAAATTAATTATTATTAATAATATTCATGCTCTTCAGTAGGAATGAACAAGTAAAAGTTTAATTATTGCTTTATGACATTTCTGAGGAGCAAATGTGAAGAGTTGATTATGTTTTTTGATTAGGCATTTAAATAAATCTATCATGTTTCACAAACCAAGAATTTCACTAATTTATTCTAGGTAGGTAACTTACTCTTTGATGACATAATCCTAGACAAGAAGATATGAGATTTACGAATACGAATAGAAGGTTAGTAGGTAGCAGAGATTGTCGTGCTTTCGTATGGGACAGACTTGGTGATAGTTTGGAGCACAATATTTGCTTCTCAATTCCTACCGATAATATTAGTGTTATTATCGCAGTTTCTTATTATTTGATTAATTCTGCTATTATCTATTGTTTCTTGTATTTTAATTAATGTCCCTTCTTCGCTTTTGTAAATATTTTTTAAACTCCTTTGAAATGCTTTTATTGAGTTGAGGGTGTATTAAAAACAATCTTTATCGACCCTATAAAATTACACTAGGTATATACATTGTTGTTGTTGTTGTTGTAGTACTCTCTCTGTTTCAATTTGTTTTGTCTTACCTCCTCTTTTAGCTCGTTTAAGAAATATGTGTGTGTATTTTTGACAACTTTGTCATTCTAACTTTACACATTACTAGTGGTGGAACCAGATTTTCGACTAATGGAGGTCAATATATAAAGAATAAAATTGTGTAGAAGCCAAGGAGTGTCAATATGTATATATACACGCATATACACACACACATAAAAAAATTATATTTTTTGACAATATAATATAATTTTTTGACGAGCAAGTGTCGACGGACAACCCTCAAGTATATATGACTCCACCACTGGACATGACATTATAGGATGACAAGATTCAAAGATTTTTTATTTTCTTAAATTTCTTATTAAATCAAAATCAGACAAACAAATTTACACGAAGAAAGTAATATTCCAAAGTTTTGTAACTTGAAATATATTAAAACAAAAATAGGGGCTAGGGCCATTAGATGAAGAAGTCAACTAAGATATAAATGCCACTTTTTTTTTCCAAAGGTATCCCGATAGATTATGACTAATGCTCCACAAATCTAAGCTTCATTTAGAGAGATTTTTTTAGTTGGAGAGCTCATATTCTCAGCCACCAGTAGTGACACTCTACAAGGTAATCAAGCAAAGCTCCATTTTTTCTTCAATCTATGTTCTTTATTTCCAGTTGCAGTTAATTATTAACTTCTCTGTTGAACTTTATCCTACTTTCTTGATATTGGGTATATCACAAAATTCAATTTTTCATGAAAAATCTTAATTCTTTCTAAAATCCTAAAATGGTATGCTAAAACCCTTCTTTTATGCAGATATGTCTGTTGTAAATCAACAATTTCTCAACCCCATATGGAAGCCATGTAGTTCTTCATGTCCATTGTTAGCTGCACAGTTTCTTGTAATGCCAATGAGTAACAGAGAACTTTCACTTGGTTCCACCATTGTTGCTGCAAAATCAACAGATTTAAGTGCAGATTTTGGAGAAAGAAGTGATAGTAGCAGTGGGAAAGCAACCAAAGGGTCGGGTACCACGGCGAGAGGACGGAGGTTGTTGAAGGTCAGGGAGGAGAAGAGGAAACGGGAATATGAACGTCTTCACAATTACCCAGCTTGGGCAAAGTATATCTTTAACTGCTTTCTTTATTTGATGCCATAATTGTATATTTGTATGTACTTGTTGTGTTGAAATGGTACTCCCTCCATTTCAATTTGTGTGTCTGGTTTTGACTTGACGTGGAGTTTAAGAAAAAGAAAATTTTGAATCTTGTGGTTTATACTAAAGATATGTAGAGTATACCAAAATATTGTTTAATCTTGTGGTCTTAAATTAAGGATACGCAGAATGTACCAAAATGCTCTTTAAATCTTGTGGTCTTAAACATGTCGTGTGGAAAGTTTTAAGTAAAGAGTTGTCGGAAAAGGAAAAATGTGTTCGTTTTGAAATGGACGAAAAAGGAAAGTAAGACAAACAAATTGAAATGGAGGGGGTGTTTGATACTTTCATGATTACCTTATTCCATGCTTTGAATTTGATAAACGCATTGCTTTGAAGTATGTCTGCGTGTACGTCCTTTAGATTAACCTGTTGTTGATGGGAGGTTGGCACCTGAAGTAGCTAGAGTACATGTAACATTGTTTACCATTAGCATGCCAAAATTGATTTGATCTTCACTTTTACTTCATTTGTATCCTTGATATTGAGTTGTTATGTCAAAAATGTTATTTCAGGGTGTTGGAAGATGCTTGTAAACATGATACAGAGCTACGTGCTGTGCTTGGTGATAGCATTGGCAATCCAGAGCTTATGAGGAAAAAGGTAGGTGTAATTTCTTATTTGGGATTTGAGTTAGGTTTGACATACATCCATTTGCAGATATTCCGCATTTTATTGATTTCAGTTCACTTTAAATTGTGAATTATGACTTCCAATTGAAATCTGTTTTCTTTTCTCCATTTTGATAGGTCGAAGAGAGAGTTCGAACAAAGGGCCGTAATTTTCAGAAGTCTAAAACAGGATCAGTGCTTGCATTTAAAGTCAGCTTTAGAGAGTAAATAAATTCTGACTATACTTGATGTCTCTTTCCATTTCAATCTCCTAGAGATATAATAGCATGGCATCCAGCGACCAAGTTCCTTTAATTATAAAGTTCCCTCATGTTTATTCATTTTTAGTATGAAGGAAAATGTTTTCCCGTATTTGGTTGATGATGAAATATATTTTGTGGAAAATATTTATGAAGGATAGATGATAGTTTCAACAATTGTATAGTTTTCATTTCCATTTGGTGAAAATTGTGAGTGTTAATAATTGATAATGTCTTTCTTAAAAAATGACTGATAACGATGTCTTGTATTGAAACAATTTAAATGGAGTTACAAAGGAAAATATTTTCTGCCCTAAGTAAGGGAAGTCATTTCCTCCATTTGATGGAAATGTTTACAGTTATCAAACATTTTCAAAGAGGCCATTGAAGGTTCAGGAAGATGGGCAGTTAAAAAATTCATTACAAAAGTTTTTATTCATACTAAACGCATATTCTGCATATACCAGCCTCATCCCTTTGGACCATTTTGAAAGGGGAATATGCTTCGATGGGAGCATAACTCCCTCACAATATGTAACTGAGATGTTTGAGTAACCTTTTTTGCTTGGTGTAATATGACTATGTATACTGAATAAGTTTTTTGTTGTTTTTGATAATCTAAGCTCATTTAATTTTTGCTAGGAGAAATTTGATTTTTTATCAGAACTAATCCCATTTTTGATAACTCATTTTGGATGTGTCACAAATGAAATCCTTTACCTAATTAAGCACAAAGGCTTATGATAATCGAACATATGCCTTTGTAGGACTGCTAAAAATCGAACATAGGAAAATTTTCCTTCATACCAAAAACACACCAAATTCCATATGTATAGCCTTTTTTCTTATGGAGAAATAGTTTCGCCCTGGTTCATGTTATTGTAGGACTTCTACATCTATTTTAGTTGCAAATTCTGGTAGAGAAAATCATGGAAGTTTCTGAATTTGTGGATGATTATAAGAGGACATACTTGTTTTAAATATGGAATAGAGTTTAGAATTTCATGCTTGTTGCAGGTAAGACCTAAGTTATCAGATAAAACGATAATCATAAAACATCTTACTGCAATTTCTTTTTATTTGTTGCTATTTTGTTAAGACACATGTCATTCACTGCATCTATTTTGAATTGGCAGTTTTAATCCTCTTGATTCATACATATGGTTTGAACTCTATGGCTCACCATCTGATAGAGACGTTAACATTCTTGGTAGTGTATGTCTATTGTTTTCTTCTCTGTTCTCACTTTCCATTAGTTCACGCTTTGTAGCACTACTGGTTTGACAACACAAATTTTATCTTGTGCTTCTATTGGCAGGTTATCCAGGCATGGTATGTCATGGGCCGTTTAGGTGCATTTAATTCATCTAATTTGCAGGTGAACTCACCGCTGAATTTTCTTTTTTGCTGCTGTTAAGTGTTGTTCTTCCCAGCACTGTACTTCATCGAGTAACTAAGCATAAAGTTGAGTGCTTCCTATCACCTGGCGTTTTAAAGTTTTCCTACTTTAAAACAAGATGGTGTCAGGTTATGTTGTAATTGTAGTAAGTTGTTGGTTCTATTCTTGATCATTTCATTTATTCATCCCCGAAGAATAGAAAGTTCCTCAATGTGATTGGGAAAAGGTTCAAATTTGTGTTAAATGAATGCAGCTGGGAGGCTCATGTTCATCAATGGAATTCGATCCTCTTTATGATGCTGAGAAAGGTTTCAACGTGCTGCCTTCATCATTCCATGACATAAGTAATGTTGAATTCCAGGACAATTGGTCCAGAGTTTGGTATGCATTTGTTTTGCACCTTTTTTCTTCTTTTTCGATTAAACATATTCCATCAACGATTCCTTATAATGCTACTCGTCTGTCATGTGCATAACAGGGTGGATCTTGGCACAGCTGATTTCTTCTCAATCGACGTTCTTCTCAATTGCTTGACTGTACTGAGCTCAGAGTAAGCAATCAATTTTATGAGTGGTTTTCATCTTCTGAAGCTGAGATGCTAACATCTATAGTTCAATATACAGATATTTAGGCATTCAACAAGTTGTTTTTGGTGGTCGTCGGATGGGTGATTGGGAAGAGGGAATGACCAACGCTGATGACGGATACAAATACTTCGAAATTTGACTGAGATGTAAAACAAATGAAAACGAGAATCAGCTGGACAACATGCCATGGATGGAAGTATTCTAGTTTTTCCATTTGAAAAGAGAGAGAGTTTTTAGTATCATCCCAAATGATACAATAAATTTTGATCAAGAGGAGTGTTAGTTATATATCATAGTAATGAACTTGTATGGTAGAAGAAATGATTAATGTGTAGAGCTAATGATAGGATTTTGTAATAGTCTTCAGAGTAATCCTGTAATGTTAGTAGATACAGTGAAAAGAAATTATATATCACAGAGTTCTATACTCGGGAATCTGAGATATTTTCGATTGTTTGTCTTGTATTTCTAATAAGTTATTTAATAGTTGGCATATTGAATCGCTATCTAATATAATATGATGGATTGGTGCTGTCTTCATGAAAAACGATCGGAATTGCCTGTTTCTTGTTCTTTGGGCATATAATGCTATTAGGTGTCGTTTGGTGCCGCAAGGCTACCTGGGACTCTTGGCAGGCTCGCTATGGAGTTGGTATAATTTTTCGAGAAAATTGGGTTCGGAACCCCAATAACCTCAGAATTCATGGGCTAATCTTTGGGTTGTAATTTTATATTTTTTAATTGTAAAATGATGAAAATGGTCCCTTATATTAGTAGGGAGGTTTTAAATTTTAAAAAATAATAATAAATAAAAACTAATTATAAACACTATAATCATGTCTCCAACTTCCATTGATGTAACAGAAGAAATTAAACAAACAGGAAAATTGTTGACTTTGATAGGAAGCACTTTATGTTCGAAATGAAATTTTTAGGGGGGAAGGAAATTATCTTTCTTCGGAATGTACTCTTAAAAATAATTTGACTGAATTTAGATTAGTTGAATTAAAATTGATATCAAATATTAAATAGAATTTTTTTTTTCTAAAAAAAAATATTATTATTGTAACATGAAAAATGACTAATATATGATGATTTTTTAAATAAATATTATCAATTTTCCAATTTCTCTTAATTTATAAATGGTGGTATTTTCATAGATGAAACTAGATATGCACAAGTCCCCAAAATCAGTCCAACTTTTTTTTTTGTGTGTGTGTTGTTTTTGTTTTGATAAACCCTAATTTTTTTTTAAAAAAATAAAACACCCATGAGGTACAAGCTACAATGCACAAGAAATTACTATGAAATTATTCCCCTTTATAAAGGAAAAATCAAGATGACAGTGACACTCTGGCACGTCTCATGGTTACACAATTATAGAACTATGGAAGCTGATAAATCCCAATTTTGAATTTGGTCTCTATTTCTGCATAAACCCTACAAACTTGGGGCAGTCACAGGGGGGAATTTGCAACCAATTTCTCTCTGATTTACCCCAGGTGAAAAATGATTCACAGCATTCTTGGAACATTGTTTTCAGCTACCAAACAGTCAATTCCATTCAGGTACTAGTAACTTTGTATTTATATAGGTATTTCTCATACTGGGGTTGTTGATAAACTGATAGAAAGCAAGAATCAGTGAAGTCCTTATAGTTAGTTGTGGGTCATTAAGGCAACTCAAGAATGGACAGTTTCAAGTTGGTTCAAGGAAAAAGTTTTGATTTTTATGAATGTTGTTGTATTGTATGTATTCCTCATAAAGGGTTTGCTGCTAAACTGATAGAAAGCAAGAATCTGTGAAGTCCTTGTTGTTAGTTGTGGGTCATTAAGACAACTCAAGAATGGGCAGTTTCAAGTTGGTTTGAGGAAAAAGTTTTGATTTTTATGAATGTTTTTGTATTTTGAGAAGTTATTTCTATTTATGTATGTATTTCTCATAAGGGGTTGCTGAGAAACTGTTAGAAAGCAAGAATCATTGAAGTCCTTCTTGTTAATTGTGGATCATGAAGACATTCAAGAATGGGCAATTCAAATTGGTTTAATGAAAAAGTTTTTGTATTTTGAGAAGCATCTTTGTATTTTTATGTGTAATACTCCTAGTTTGTTGTCGAGGAACTGAGAGAAAACAACAGAAGCATTGAGTGGACGATTTGAAGTTGGTTTTACTAAAAGATTGATTTTATAGTTTTGCACAAGTTTGCCCTGACACACGATTATCAAAAAAAAAAAAAAAGAATAAGAGACCAACTTATTAGTTCTTAGGGATGTCTTTATAGCAATTTTTCTCTAGTATAGTTATTAGATGGTTTCATTTATTTTTTTCCTTGTAAATATTGATTTTGAAATTTGTAATTGATGTTACTTCTTGATTGGCTATGTCCATTTTGAAATTTGTAAGTGGCATTATTGTCAGGGGTAATATGTTACTTCTTGACTTGCTGTGTCCAATGGAACTAGTGGCTTGGGATTAGTAAGAGGAAGGAAGCTTTGACAGGTAACAGCACCTCTTTTGTTTTCTGTTCTACAAGTAACTTTAAAGAATTTGGTTAAGAATGTTTTTGTCTATTAGCTTTGTGTTAACATAGAAATACAGAATGCCGGGATCATAAGAGAATCTGAAATGAAACACCTTTAAGTGTTTTTCTCTCTATATTGTTCTCCTAACATGCTAAGTATTACATTTTGAAATTCAGTTTAATACGGGATTCTTTTGTGGAAGTTACTATGCTTATATACTACTAAAGTACTAGTAGCTTTTACTTATTATTTTAGAGCTTTGAAGTGCATTTGTTGCGATGCACTGATCATAGGCAATGTATAATATATAACATCAAAAGCACACTTTATAGCTAATAGGCAATTGGTATTCCAATTTCATTCATGTGAAGGAGGATTGCTCAATATTATATTCAGTTTATGATTCCAATCTAAGAACTTAAACTACAGCATCTAGTATAATCGGGTGAAAGACGTTTTAGGTAGAAACATGCACAAAGTATAGGACTAATTCACACCAACGCTTAAATGGACTTGCTGAATGGTTTACTTGGTTTTGTTACATTTTGCACCGATTTATTTCGGTTAATGTATAGTATCAATGATGTTTTTCAGCAAATAATTCAGTTCTTTTCGCATAATAATAATAATAATGCGGTTACGTCCACATTGCAGTTGGCAATCTTCTAGCACTTTATGTTTTGAAGAACATTTTAAACCATTGTGATAAAATGGCTGGGGGAAACCAACCACGCCAAAGTGACAAACCTTCAATCAGATACAGGTGTAATCTACTTGATGGGGCACTGTTTGAAATCACTGATTTAGACCGAGAAATTAATGCCCCTATTTCTTCGGGAAATAAAGAGAACCCTAAAAATTCTGACTCGGAATCTTCTGAGATAATGAGCACAAGTGAGCTCATATCAGCAGTTGGAAGTATATGGGATTCTGCAGCTCGCCCTCTTACGCGAATCCTATCTAAGGCAAGTTCTAGATTCAATAACGCTGATCACCAAGAAAACAACATATTTGGTTACTCGACCGCAGATAAAATTTCTGGTGTCTATTCTTCACCTCATGATCACTCAATACACGTCAATGTGGATAATGATACAGACTCTTCAGCTCTGCTGCTTGAAAATGTGGAACGACTGACAGCGAAACAGAAAATCTCATTCTTTGGTCCTCTTTTAGGAAATTCTCTTCTGCAGAATCTATTCGATGACAGATCTACCATGCATCCAGAAACTCAGAAAGCAAAAGATTTCACCAATTATTTACAGACTCTATATGGTTGGATGCATGAATCATCCTTGCAGAAATTTAAGGATCAATTAACTTGTGCTAGTATTGGACACCATGAAAGCAGAAAATGTACCATAGAAGACACGACAAACAGTTCTTTAAGTTGCTGCTCAGTTGTGGATACAGTAAATGCTGATTGCCAGACTGACAGGGAAGAAGTAGCTTGTTCATTGTTAAGTCTGATTGCAATGCATGATGAGATCAACGAGGTGTCAACCGGCACTTCATCTCGAAGGCACTATAATGAGGTTTTTCATGACAAAACCTCAAATGCACTAGAGATTCCATGTTCTGAAAATAAGTCGGTCGTCCATGAGTACCCTATACCTCTAACTTGTTCTGCTAGTGTAGATGACAAAAATAATGCTAAGGATCACATATATAACTCTACCATCAATGAAAAAGTAGAACTGGAGGAAGAGCTCAATTCTGAAGTACAGATCTCTGTGGAAAAGGAAAAGCCTCGATACGCACTTGCAAAACAAGAGCATGCATTTGCAGGAGCAATGGCTGGAATATTTGTCAGCCTTTGTCTTCATCCAGTTGACACAATTAAGACTGTTGTTCAGTCATGTCCCAGTGGTCAGAAGCCACTTTATTACATAGGCAGATCGTTTATTTCCGAAAGAGGTATATTTATTTGAAGCTGCACGTCACATTTCAATATGATAATTCCTTATAGAGCCTATGTTTTGACCTCTGAAATTGTTCGTCAATTTATCTCAGGAGTGACAGCACTTTATCGGGGAATTTCTACCAATCTTGCTTCGTCTGCACCAATATCTGCAATTTACACCTTTACATATGAATCAGTGAAAGGGGCCTTGCTTCCTCTTTTTCCTAAGGTGAATGTTTTATCATTCTTTTTTACCTTTTTATGTTAAAGTTCCCATCGAAATTTCTGTCCGCACCACCCAACCAAGCCGAGAATGGAATTGGGAAAAAAAATGGAAAGAGACTGTTAGGCTTGCGAAGTTATTTGAATTTCTATAAATTAGTAAAAAAGAAACTTGTCTATGTGCTGTAGTAACCACAGATATATTTTCCATTAGTATGCTTCTTTTTACAAGGGAATTGGTGTATTCCTAACTGTTATACATTTCTATTACACAGGAATATCACTCTTTTGCACACTGCTTGGCAGGGGGTTGTGCAAGCATTGCCACTTCATTCATTTTCACTCCGAGTGAACGCATAAAGCAACAGATGCAAGTGGGCTCCCACTATAAAAACTGCTGGTAAAGTTATGTTCCTGAAATAAATACATTAGTCATCCCATGATCGGGTTCCACCAGCTTTTGGATCTGTCTGATTCTGTTTACGACAGTTCAATGATATGAGAATGTTTGTAGCCTTGAGTGTTTTCTGCCTGTGTTTAAGTATGCCTCTGTTGCCAAAGCATCTCATGCTCTGCAACTCATTTTTTTTAATATCATATCATCATATCATATATAACTAAAAGTGGGAAGATACTAACCTCAAAGTTGGATTATCCTTTTGCTCTTATGCCATCACTTAATTTCCATTATGCCATCTTTAAAGTTGATTAATTAATTAATAATTAAATTATAATCATGCCATGTTATATTATATTATTAATTAAATATTAAAAGTGGGAAGGTGTTAAGTCAAAAATTTAATCTTAAAAATCATTCTTTTTAACTTTTTAAAATTCTGAAATCTGCTATTTCTAAAAAGAAAATGTTAATTACTAGGAAGACTTTAGAAAATAAATGTTCTATTAGTGTGTTTAACTCAATACACTTTCAAAATTAAATTGAAAAACGTAAATGAAATAATTTTTTTTTCGTGTTAAGCTTTTGTCTTCTCAAGTCTTTTTGTCTTCTAATATACATATACATATATATGAAAATATGCTTTAAAAATATAATATTATTTTACCCTTTAACTATTAATTAATTTCCTTGAAATCATATTAAAGATTCAAATGTTAGTTTGAATTTGCTTTTAAACATGAGAATCTGAAGAGTTGAATGAATATATATTGTATTTCAAATATTGACCCAATTCATTCATCAATTCATGGGATAATTAGAAATGTTTTTCTTAAAAAAAAAAAAACGAAACCTATCCATAATTAACAAATGTCTCACCCTCGAAAAAAAACCATACAAAGTTATAAGCTAATTTAAGTTTTCATAGTAATTATTTACGTTAATTTTATATATCAATTATTGATTTTTAATTGTTTTTAATTATTTCAGAAATGTATAACTTTTGGAGAAGCTTGTGAAATATGAAAAGTTATTCTTTTCTATCATTTATTTTAGCTATTATTAGTATTTTATTACTACTTATTGCTACTTTTAATATTGACTCTCATATTTTTCATATCCATGACCTCCAAATATTTAATTTATAATTTTAGAATATCTTTTGGTATTTCTCCAAGATTCCTAATACCTGGTATTCCTACTATATAAATACATCTTTTTCGTTTCAAGAAATTCCTAATCAAGGTTAATCTTTTTCATTCTATAGTTAAAGTAGTAAAGCACTTACACCATTATTATG
>JAABOM020000103.1:24939329-24953467 GCA_011800125.2 Solanum clarkiae | reverse complement strand
CCTCTCTACTTCTATGAAGTAGCGGCAAGGTCTGCGTACAATCTACCCTCCCCAGACCCCACTTGTGGGATTTCACTAGGTATGTTGTTGTTGTTGTAGAGTATATGCAGATCTTACCTCTACTTTGGGAGGTAAACAGGTTGTTTTCGATGAATCCTCAACTCAACAAAAACAGTAGAAGCCTAATGGATCAAGTAAACCCAGGAATTCCCATAAAAACAAACAAAAGAAAAGGAAGTCTCAAGTGTAAAATATTCAATGGTAGATTCTATTAGAGTTGATAATTAAAGATATTTTCGTTCAAATAATAGCAGTTCGCATTTTCTTCCAACAAAGTCGTTGTAGCATAGTGGTAAGTATTCCCACCTGTCACGCGGGTGACCCGGGTCCCCGGCAACAGCGCTCTTGTTTTTTCTTTTTTGTTCATTTAATCTTACTTATATTGGAGGTCACTTGAAATTCTAATGGAAATAGCATGCTCGTTTACATTTCTTACTTATATTGGAGGTCACTTGCAATTCTATCAGACATAGCTTCCTATCTTATAAGGATCGGTCACTCGACTATTGAAACAACCTCTCCACCTCACCAAAACTCTTGAGATCATGATGGAGGCCATTGGCCTTAAGGATTATGTTTTCCTTCCCAACAACTTACGTGTTTTTTCTCATTCAAATTTTTTACATGGGAGGCCCTCCAAAGTTCTATATAAACAATCTTTTTATATCACAAGGTAGTATGAATAAGGTTTGCATTTTCTCACTTAAATTTCTTATATGGGAGGCCACCCAAAAATTTATCGGAAACAACCTCTCCACCTTATAAAGGAGTAAAGTTTGTGTTTTTGTAGGATCATAACAGGAGGTCACTGGCCAGTTGCTCTATTAAAACAAAATGTCGAAAAAAAGAAAAGAACAAGAAGGCATAATACATAAACGTGTTTTAATTTGATATATATATTCTCCGACTAGGGGAATCTTAGTAGCTCAGTTGGTTGACTATCTGAACTCCCACCTTGTTGGTGAGAGTTCGATTCCCCACATTGTAATCCCCCTTCCCATTTCCCCTTCCCCTACCCTCAATTTTTTTAAAAAAAAAAATCTCCGGTTTTGGGTGTGCACAAATAAACCCGTAAACTTGTATAACATTATATAAGTAGACACATGCATTCTATGTGGCATAATACAAATTAGTTCCAATGTATTTCTCATGAATTGCCACTTAGCAGTTAGCATACTACATAGAATATATGTGTCTACTTGTTCAATTTTATATAAGTTTGAACGTCTACTTGTGCACACGCAAACTGAAGAGCATAGATGTCAATTGAAACCATATTCAAAGACACATTTATGTATTATTCCAGAAAATAATTTTATACAAATAATCACAACATACCTGTAGAATCCTAAAAGTGGGGTCTGGGAAAGGTAAAATGTACGCAGACCTTATCACTACCTCACAGAGATAGAGAGCCTAGACACATTTATGTATTATTCCAGAAAAGAATTTTATACAAATAATCACAACATACCTGTGGAATCCTAAAAGTGGGGTCTGGAGAAGGTAAAATGTACGCAGACCTTATCACTACCTCATAGAGATAGAGAGCCTGTTTTAGAAGACCCACGTCTCAAAAATATCATGTTCCAAAAGCAAAAGATACTAGATGTGAAAGAACATGATAATACATATAATACAATAAAAGTAACAAATATAAAACGGACAATAACAACACAAGATATAAAGACACGACTAATCCTACTAATCTACTATATCACAAGGTCAGACATCATTTCACCCCTACTAGCCTATTAACCTTCTACCCAAATACGCAACCTCCATTTCTTTCTATCTAAGGTCATATTTTATCTCTTAGATTAAAAAAATTACAGTAAGGATTATGTTTTCCTTCCCAACAGCAGAGAGACAAAGAAAGTCCTTTTTCAAGAAAATGGATTATTTTGTTTCATACTGGTCATCATGTGCATTTCATGAAAAGCTAAAAACTTATGATTAAAAAAAAGAAACATGCAACTGCCTTTGGATTAAGTGGCCCAAGAGCTATTTATTTTCCACAAATAGTATACTTACATTTTAAAAAAAGAGATTCAAACAAAAGTATTCTACTAACTCATACTACAAAGAGTGTTCAAAATTTCCCTTGTGACTTTCTTTCCTTGAGCACCTTGTGGCCATCATAAATAAATTACATTTAGGCTAATGCTTATATCAGAAATTTTCTATAGTTGAAAAAAATTGAATTGAGATTCCTATGCCCTCCCTATCAACTAACAATATAAACAGTATGGTGTTGTGGCATCTCTGAGACTTCGACAAGCTCGCGATGCTGCCTCATGTCTTGGCTCCTCTCATGCACAAAATAGTTGCATCTGGATGATCTCGAGTTCACAAAGCAACCAGTTTTTGTATGGAACTTGATATACGCCTAGCTGAGTGAGTCGTTCAAGACTATACTCGACCAATTGGAGAGAATGGTGGATTGAGCAGAAAAGATGGGAATACTTGCTGCACTTGCTTGTGTACTTTCTGTTTCTTTTCCTCTCTAACTGCATTGATCAAACCTTTCATGTCATCCTGAACAGACACCCTCAACGTGTTGGATTGCAAAGATTCTACATTGTTCTCTTGTCCCACAGCAATCGAGGTTTCCATAGAATGCAAAATTGAGACACAAATAGAGAATGCTTGTAATGCAGACAACTGAGCATGGAAATCAACTGAATACTGTCCATCCTCCTTAAGCGTCATGGTCAATGCTGGAGCTTTATCTTTTGTTCCCTGTATACCGTTTGAAACCATGAATAAGGAAAAAGCACTTTCAGGACAAAGCATTATCAGTAATAATCGAGCAAATACAGTTGGCTATAATCTCTCTGTCCTGCAGTAAGATAGATCATCGCTTTGGCTTGTATACTTGAAAAGACAATGATTCGGTTTCTTAAAAACAAGTTTACAAGAACAGTTAACATTGGTTTGTTGTCTTACTTTCCTTTTTAGTATGTTTCAAAAAGAAAGTGTACTTTCCCTTTTATAGCAACTCATTATTTCCAACTTTCCATGTGACATGTTCAAAACTACAAGATCAAAAGGCATTTGTACATTCCACATACCTTTGGTTTAAGATTATAAGACTCATAAATCGTCTTTTTGCTTTCTGAAACTCTGTGTCAAGTCAAAACTAGACGATCAAATTGAAATGGAGGTAGTGTCATATATGAATCTATTAACATGAGAAATCGATGATGAACTAAACTTCAACACTAGTGAATGATGAAATACTCCTGATAAAAGTAGCATGACTAATTATGTCTACCAGGATTGCTGAAGGTCTAAAAGATGTTCTTCAAAGTAAATGCCTAGAAAATGTCTTTAAGACTACATATGTTTAGGCAACAGCAAGAATACTACCTGAATGAAGAGTTCCAGTGGCTGCTGCCTCTCGACCAGAGGACGATTGTCATCAATACGAATATTTGGATTGCCAAATATGTGAAGCGGGCATGCCATGTCCCAGCCGCCACAGTCACAACCTCCACCCATTCTCCATCTATCCAACAAGGGCGAAGGACCAGGACTTTCAGTTGTTGGAAGACCATGGTGTCCGGAGGGGATCACAACGTTCACCTTGGCGGGGCTTACACTATCAGAATGTCCAATTCTTTGTTCAACCACAGAGAGATCCAGTAAGTTGGGAAGGGGCTGATCAGCCTTTGCATCCCCACTCCTGAATTTTAAACTCTCTCTCTTTTCAAATGGTACCTCTATAGCAATGGCAGAAATTTCAACCTCTACGGTTTCACGATTAGCTCCAGATGACTTTTCATCTGAGGCCTTAGGTGCAATAGTGACATCTGGGGAAGAACAACTTTCTTGAAAAGAAACTCTTTTTCTTGAATGGGGTGTATCATACAAGACAAACTCTGTCACCATTGAGTTGTCGCAATCTCCAGCGTTTTTAATATCTGTACATAAATAACAGGAAACTTGCATCTTCCCAACCAACAACGGTTCGCTAACGCTGTCTTTTGATCCCCATCCACCACTAGCATTGCTCTTCCTTTTGTGGTGAAGAGAGTGAAATGTGTACACCCAATTCAAGGTATTCTCTACTTTCCATGACTTTGCGACAAAACTATCTTCAGGTGACTTCACTGAGAATTCATAAAAAGGCAATCCACTTTTCTTACCTGACCTGAGCAAGCCGTGCAAGTGAGCCGGTAAACTCTGCACATTTGAATTACATTCCAATGGCTCTGCTATGTTTGAGAAATCATGCAATAGAGATTTATGAACTGTTCCGCCTCTACTGGTATCAACAAGCTCATTCTTAATATCCATGTCAGGTTCGAAAGTATAACTCAATGGACTTTTCAGAGACTTTGATTTACCAAATGGATCAAACATCTTTCTTATAGGGCTGAAACGGGTTTTTTGGCTGCTAGTCCAGGAGCTATCGCTTTCTGACCGAGCAGGCGAATGTGGTAGTGCTAACTTTGCAGAGAGCGATTTGGACAAAGACACAGATGGATCCCTCTCCGAGAGTCTCTTAACTTCACATAGACGATCAGCAATGGATTGAGACATGATGCTTGAATCCAGAGCTGGTTGTCTTAATGGAATTTGACGACTCCTGTTTTCTCTATATTCAGAATTTAAAGAACTTCCTAGAGAACTATCTGATGGTAAATAGCTCTCGGGAGTAAGTTTAAATGAGGATCTATGTTTATCTACGAGTGAATCATCCTCATCTGAACCACACAAAACATCAACAATGCCAAATGAGAATGCAGTGGCATTGCCCCTAGAGAACTCAATTTTTCTTCTTTCCCCAACAGCATCAGTTTTCTTGATGCCTCTAATATCTTTAGAACTTTGATACACAGAGCCCCTCTTTAGGAAATCATTTCCTCCCAAATGTGATTTCCTTGAGGGAGCATCTTTACAAGACACGCTACGATACCGATGAAAGCTTATCTCAGTGAAATCACCATCTACAGACAACACTTCTTTGCTGAATTTGGAATTTCCTTTGCTTTTTCTCCTTTCACCTTTTAGATGATGTCGTGAAGATGGAAGCACAGTTGTAGGACTTCCATCTAATACACAATACTTGTCGAATTCCAACTCCATATCTAGTCATATCAATTGATCTGCTACCTATCAAGGACAACATAACAGGTCATTCACAGTAAAAATCCACAAACTACCAAACACAATGCATTACAATTCAAAACAAACATCAGAGAAATACAACTAATCACATAAGAATTTATAATTTATAGAACTAAAATCTTATACAGAAACAACTTCCCTACCCACACAAAGGAAGGGGTAAGGTATGCGAACGTCTCACACTTCACAAACCCTACTCGTGGAATTACACTGAATATGTTGTTGTAGGACTAAAATCTTCTAGAGCAACATTTCAATGAACAACAGCAACAACATACCCAGACATTACCACTACCTCATAGAGATAGAGAGGTAGTTTTCAGGGAACCCTCATCACAAAATTCAATGAACTAAGCCAATTAAAAATATCTAAAGATTGGATTTTTAAACTCCAAGAATCCAAACATGCCTTAAACATAACAAAAGTTCAGGAATACAGCAAACAACTAGATCTAAGAGAAAGACTCTAAACCAAGAAACCACAATGCTTCCATATGTTTCACTTACGAAACTGAAGATAATGCAACAAAAAGAAATACAGAAAGGGCATACCCATGTCTTCAAATTGAAAAAAGAAGCCTAACAAATGCACAAATTCTAAGAGACCCTAATGATAAATTCCAATGCTTAGAAACAAAAAAACCCTCAAAGGAGCAAACTTTGGTCCAACCAATGTAACAAAACAAGGAAATCTCACAAACCCCAATTAACTATGAATCCCCCTAATAAAAAATGTTGAATTTATTGCAAAACAAATCTTGAAACAGTCCCATTACCATACCCCACTTGATTTCAAGAGAAGTGAAGCAAAAGAAAAACCCCCCAACAAACTCCTAGCAGAAGCAATCATTCATTGTAATCTCTTAACCTCAAAGTCTCATCCAAGAAAGCACATTTCACATTTCACATTTAGATATTCTACAAAAGGGTAAAAGCGAAGATACCAAAACCAACCTCACATTACTTAAAAATGGTACTTCAAAATTTCTCCGAGAATCAAGAAAACAACATGGGTAAAACAATAACAAGAATTAGCACCAAGCCACCAAAAGTTACACCATACAATGAGTTAATGACCAAAAAAAAGCATGCCTTGTAGGGATAGAGACTGAGAGAAGAAAAGGGGTAGTGGGGTAACCAATGTAGAGTCTTAAGTGAAACTCTCTCTCACACACATGAGGGAAGAAGAGAGACAAAAGAGCTGCCAAGCTACTCCATTTGTCCACTAAAAAAGCAATCTTTGACTCACATCATCATATGCTTTCATGCTTTGTTTCTATATGTGTTACACTATTTTGGTGTTATTTTAGCTGATTTTATGCCTATTAAAAATACAATTTATTGATTTGTTATAATATTAAAAATAAATATATATATTTTTATTTATTTAACAAAAAAAGTTATCACATAATATCTAATTTAGTTTTATTAATTAATAGTATATTTATTAATGTGTTTTCTTCTGTAATATTTTTTATTTTTGAGGTTTGATATCTTTTAAAATGAGAATCTTTCTATTATTATTTTCATTATTAGTCTTTTTTCTTGGTTTTTCTTTTTTTTTCTTTTTCTTATATATAGTTTATTCTGCTTATAGATTTTTGAGACGAGAGTTTCCTCAAAATAGTATCTCTACCTCTATGAGATAGTGGTATAAGGGTTGCGTACATTTTTTACATCTTCAGACTCCACTTGTGAAATTCCACTGAATTGACCTCATTTATAAAATTTCACTAAATATATTATTATTGTATTATATTTAAAAATGATAATAAGCAATTGCATTATTTTAATTATAACTCTTTAAACAATATGACCAAGCCAAAATTGAATAAGTAAAAATGACTAAAACAATACTAAATTACTAATTCTTATCTTGAAGTTTAAAATATTTGATTTAAAATAAAAAGTAATAATCTTATTTTAATTATTTTGTATTGTGTGGCCTTTCTTTCTTGCCTTCTTTCACTTTTTTCAATGTCTACTTTTTAGGCATTGTTTTAGGCACATTCAAGATTGTAAATTTCCAAAATCAACCTTGAAAATAAGACTAATAAAACTTGATTTAGGGGTAAAATTGGTAAATCAAAGAGGGGGACAGCCCAATTATTAATTAGAGGAATCACTGCACAAGGATTAATAATATTTTATTGGGAATAGCAGATACTGTTTTCTCTTTGGCTTTTTCTTGGCTAATTAAATATAATTTTTTCCAAAATTAATACTATGGTACAGGATTCTTATGATCAAGGTGATTGCCAATTTATAATAATAAATAATCTTTTTTTAAATTAATGGTGAATTAAATGTACTAGATTTCAGATCCCTTCAAAAAGGAACAATTACATATAGACCCTTGATTCTTAGAAGATATTTGACAAGTTTACCCCTCAATTGAATACCCCCTCCATGCGCTTTGACTTGTCGTTATTTCACTTATCGAGGTCAAGGCATATGAACTTTGACCAACACTCTAAGATGTATTTTGTCATCATATTAATATGAGAAAGATTGCGACTTATAGCATTTTTCGTATAGTTTTCAACCATCTAAATTTTAAATATCAAATTAGCTACTTCAATTTAGTTTTGAAGATTAGTCACATTGACCTCGAACAGTGAAAAGTAAAAGTGAACAGATGAAGTAACACAAATGGTAAATTCACCATTTGAGATTGTGTTATTACATTTAAAAGATAAACTTTTATCATTTTATCTTTCTTGTTTTTGTACTTCATTCCTTTTTCAAAAATTATTTAGTTTTGATTTTTCAAAAAAAAAAACTATTAGTAATTACTAGTATTAAAATTTTAGCACCAGAAAATTGTACTATTAATGATTATTATTAAAGTGATATTATGTATTTTCTGAAAAATTCATTTTATTTCACTATCAACCATAAAATAGCTAGACATTTTGTAGTGAAACTTTAATGGAGAAAGGGACAATTGCAAGTAAAGATTTGGTTGAGGAAGTACTCTATGTGCATACTTTTAAGGCATGGAACTATTTAATGTTGCACAAATAGGGTAACTTTTATTGCTCATGAATTTTACCAATACTGTATATACTCCCTCGTTTTCATATTAAGTGAATGTTGGGAAATTTTTTATGTTTCAAAATAAGTGAATTGTTCACTTTTCAAGGGATATGTTAGAATTTTTTTCTAATTTTACCCTTCATTAGTTAAGTTTCTGAGATTGAGTTTTGTATGAGAAATCAAATAATGTATTAAATGGGTATGTGAAGTTTAAAAAGGGTAAAAATGGAAAAATATGGTTATATTCTGTTTTCGTTTCTTTTTCTTAATATGTGTGAAATGACTCAATAATTCACCTAATATAAAACGGAGGGAGTATTACTTCTTCTCTCCATCTTTACAGATCTATTATACTATTTTGGAATGTCCAACAGTAATTGTCCATTTTCTGAAATCAAAAAATAATTTTACACTTAATTTATAATTTATTCTTATCATTTATTATAGTCATTTACCTATTACATTTTTAAAAACATTATATTAGTTATATTCAAAAGGGGATTTGGTAAAATTACCCCTATCATTTGCTACTTCTTAATTTCTGTGTCAAATCAATGGGAAAGATGGCTGGAAAGAGTATTTGAAATTATTCAATAATATTTGTTCAGTTTATAAAATCAATGAATAATTTATCATTTTTCAGCTATTTTATCCTTACTATTGAATATTGTTTTTCAATATTTAAATAACTTATATTTCATAAGAATTATTTGATAAAATTATTCCTTGTATTTACGGCTTTTTAATCTTTATACGAAGTCAATAACGGACAAATACTATTGGACAAAGGGAGTATTATGTTAAATTTTCTTAAATGCATCCTTTCAAGTTCTACTATACACTCCTCCCTTTCACTTTGTTTAGGTCAAATTACATGCATTTTGACTAACATTTAAGATATATTTTTTAATCATATTAACGTGAAAAGATTACAATTTATAATATTTTTCATATAGTTTTTCAATCATCTAAATTTTAGATTTTAAATATTAAATTAAAATAATTTAATTTTTGTCGATTATATGAGTTTTTGTCATTTTAATTCATCTCTTTGTCAAACCAAATAAAAACAAAAATACAAAACTACGCCTCAATCTCAAAAAAATTGAATTGGCTATATGAGTCATCACTATTTTGATTCATCTCATTGTCACACTAAATAAAGACAGAAAATACAAGTGAATTATACGAATCCACTTCGTTTGTCAATATACCATAACCCTCCTCATTCATTCGTTTTTTAGATTGACAACGTGAACAAGTTCGAACTAACTTTATGTATTATTCATACTATGGCATTACGAAAATAATAAAATGGAAGTGTACAAGGTATTCTATACTTGGTTCTTTTGGTTGAATTCTTTGATGGTGTTATATATGTTAAGCTTCAAATTTGTCAACTTATATTTGGTAAAGAATTTAATTATATAGTTGTATATTAATTATAATTATCATAGTATGGTCCATCACACTTTATTACCAATTATTACAATTTATTTATTTTTTTGTACATTGAAAAAGATATTATTACCAAAGTAATTGAGTAATGAATAATAATGCTCCTATAACTTGCCGTAAGAAATTTCTTTCCTTTTTTTTCCTTTTTTGAGAAGCAATAATGTGTCTCTCATTTATCAAGATTTTAATATAAATAAGGACATATTTTAATTTTTTATATAAGATTAAAATATCTAAATCTGAATATAGAGATGTAAATGTAAATATAAACACTCTAAAAGTTAGTAATATTCAGTATCAGGCACTATTATACTCTGTCTCATTTTGTGTAAGATCGATTTGGTGTGATTGCGCTTGCAATTTTATTTCTTATTTTATCTTTACTTATTATCAATGATTCTATTTTATCGTTTACGCTACTCTTTTATAGTAGTCCTACTCCATACCCTACTTTTCTAGTAAGTTTATCCTTCAAATTATTAGTATGTGATATTTTATAATCTATGTGGACTTTAACTAAAATTTTAAGATATATTTTTTTTCATTATATTGATATGAAAAAAAACTGCAACCAATTGTACTTTCTTATAGTTTTTAAATATCTAAATTTTTATTTTAAAATATCAATTTAATTTAACTTTAAAATTAGTCAAATTGACTTTAGAAATTGCAATATGACGACTAAAATATGACGGAGGGGTAATATACAACAACAACATATCAAGTGGAATCTCACAAGTGGGGTTTGAGAAGGGTAAAATGTATGCAGATCTTACTACAACTTCATAAAGATAGAAATGTTGTTTCTAAAAGACCCACATCTCAAAAATAAAGAGGTAATATAATACACTGCTATGAAACAATACACAACGACCATCGAAACGATTTGGCATTGCCATTAAGTACTCATATTTCATTTTATTAAACTTTTTATTTATTTATTTTTCTTTTTTATAAGGGTATTTGGTCATTGCAAGGTAGAAGGTGTGGGAAGAGGAAGGACAAAAGAGTAAATTTAAGAGGGGGTGCATGTGAAATAGTTTAAAGCGGGAGGAAACAGATCTGAAATTTGTCAGTCAAATAGAAATCAAAGTATCTTATTACCCGCCGACTCACTATTATTTCCCAAATTGACATCACTACCCTTAACAAGATAAACACAAAATATTTCGTGCATTGAACTATTTTATTTTTAAGCATTTACTTATCACCAAAGTATTTAGTCTCGTAGTTCATTATAAAATAAATGCAACAAAAGAAATCTTGGTTTGATCATTTTGCTATATAAATTGTAAGCGAGCATGAAAAGTAACAATATACTCAGAAGTGAGGTCTGAGGAGAGAAAAATATACGCAGATTTCATTACTATCTCATAGAGATAGTTATTTTTCTAGATACGAAACGACTAGAATGGACAACAAATGAAAACATATAGCGATAATAAAAATAAAAATAAATGACAAACAATAATAACATAATATATAATTAATCTCATCACTACAAATTTACTATGACACAAGGTTTCTAACACGCGACCTCTACTCCTTTCTATCTAAGGCCATACTCTTGGTAACACTAAGCAGCGCCATATCTAAGAAGGGTGATTTATACCCAATCTTACTTCGATTCATTTATTCCAACTGTATTTGGGAAATTCCAATGACATTCAACTTGTTAATTTAAGAAAATTTATGAATGGGGTTGATTTTTTCAACATGGTGAGTAGGCTATGGTACGAAAATAAGAGTGCCATCACCTATAGATATAGATAATAAAGATTCCTTCCCAATGCATGAGAACCACAATCATTATCTGGGTGTGCACAAGGTAAAATCTTACCTCTAATGAAGATGCGAGATAACTTGCACTAGAGAAGTCCGGTGCGACGAACTCAACCCAAAAGACAAACCCCTTACTTTTGCTGACAAGAGATTTCGAACATGAGACCTCCAACGTGAAGTCTCACCTCGAAATGACTATTTTTTCCAACACTTTTCCTTCATTGCATGTCCTCGTAGAGTGCATGAATGCATGTTAAGAAAAGGTGGACCAAAGCCATTAATTAAGACACGTAAATGCAGCTGAAAACACACTACTCAAAACATAAATCACCTCACTTCTAGACTGAAGTTTATAATAATTTAAGACTACATAAGATCACATCCATCAAACTTTTACCCTACGCCCTTTACAACTGTGCAGATTGTACAGTCCTAATAAAGGAAACAAGCCATACCAAGCTGTCGAAATTGTATTTCTAACTAGACTAGGATTATATTCCAACTACCCCCCATATCTATACCAACTGTATGTGTGTACTATCTATTATTTGTAGGAGATGATTGTGCCTATGAGAAACTAGCAGAAGGATCAGTCGGCATTGCTGCTGGTAGCATTGTCTTCAGCCTTGGTCTTGTTGAATGATCGCTGGCTATCGAGGACTGGCATGTAAGCTTCTGTTGATTTCTTTAGAATGTCACTAGCTCCTCCTTTATCAGATCTCCGGGGACTCGTTAAGTTCTTCTCTACATCTTCAAACTTAGCAGTGGCCAACGGCTCTGTTCCAACGCTCTTGGCAAAATTTGGCCCATCGATTGTGAGGCTAGCAGCTTCGTCTCTAGAAGCATACCAAGTATTGCCACAAGCAATACACTCCAGCTGAGATTTTTTTTTTTAAAAAAAAAAACAAGAGCTGGTCGGTCAGCATTCAAGGAAAAAGATGAAATGGCTAAAAAGTATACATTAGACAAATTTCCCAATGGCATATACTGTATATTCAATCTGTTTTCTCTTTAAACGTGAGTAGAACTCGAAAGTGACTACACAAAATTTAAGTGACATGACAGGCAAATAGGTCCCTATGCAAGGTAATTCCCTTCAACATCCTGCATGGTGATTCAGTATAATGCCAATGAGGTGGTAAATTAGCTTACCCCGAGAAGGAGAGAACAGAAAAGAACTCTAAAGAGATCAATTACTGTCACATCATCTAAACTCAGCATGAAATCGTTTTAAGTTCAAATCTCCTCCTCACTATTACCAATCATATTAACTCTATAGATAGCTGTATCATAGACAATGTTCAATCAACTAATAAAAGCTTCGGGTGCAACAGGGAATTGTTATCATAGTAAATATTTTCCCACCCCATCTCCCAAAAAGAAAATGAATGATAATAATAATAGTAATAATGAGAGGGTACAAGAGATATCCAAAAAGAAACATCTTGATATATATATGAAGCAAGTCTGTCTATCTCAAACCCCAAAGAAAAGCTGCAAGGACATACCGAGTAACGATCTCCATGTCCAGCCTGAATAATCTCCATGAGCCGCACTTTTTTCTCCGTGCATCTTTTGCAACGAGCATCAGTCATCTGTGCCACAAACCAATCAGAAGTGAGCGACAAGAAACAATATACTCAACCTGTATTAAGCTACTGTAACAAGTATTAATGAGCAAATAAGTTGAGTCAAAATGAAATGTATCCCAGTCTTATAACATCATCATATCAAGTTTTGCTAATGAATAATGGTGCCAGATTTCTAAAACTCCTCTTTGAAGTTTTCAACATGAAACAGATAATTCTTCACAATTTAAGAGGCTCAGGACATTGAGAAGTTGCATGCTACATTCAACTTCATCATAGAAAACAAAATCATGCTTGAGCTGAAAGAGAAGATTTTTTAACTTGGTTACAAGAAAATTTCTCACATTTAGTACATCTCAAAAAGGGTACATGTAGTTGGTAGTGAGAAATAAAGGACCAACCCTGTCACCAAGTACTAAACTAAAGATTGCTAGTTAAACTAAACCAGCTAGCAGAACAAAATAATATATAGCATAAACCTGTATGGGCTCTGGCTCCTCAGGCTGCCTGCTTGCTAACTCTTCTGCTGTAAGAGCTTCCTGAGATAGAAACAGAAGATAACATTAACCAAAGGAAGCATACTCTGCTAACATCAATTTTTCATATTCCACAACAGAAATAAGAAATTAAAGGTTTTCAGAAAGATTAACAACTGATAATCTCCTCATATGGCAAATATTCGCCTCAAGAAACCAACCTTGTATTTGCCAAGTGTGGAAAAAGAAATCTAAATGAACCACGCACAAAATAGAATGGATATTTAAAGTACATATTTATTTAATGTACAGAAAAAGACACTCAATTTTTATGTACACTTACATTGTGCTATATATATATATATAAAGAAGCATAATCTATTTACTAAAACCAGTACATGGGTTGCACTAAAAACCATAATTACAACTTAGCAACAAAAGAGGATATCTGAATCTAAAAGGGAAATGCTAAATGTGTCTGATGGACATTCTGAAAGGAGGAATACCAGATGTTTTGGAGGCAAGAGTATCAGCATTCAGAAGATAAAGAGCTAGATCCTGCATATCTAGGGATGCCACTGGGCAAGACTCTGGCTCT